>JAJIBD010030383.1:535000-575634 GCA_021461705.1 Cryptotis parvus
GTTCCATATAGTCCAGCAATCTCATTTCAGGATACAATTTTGAAGAAAATTAAATAAATGTCTCAAAGAGATTTCTGCACTCTATACTGCACTCTAAACAGCACTACCCTCAATGTGATAGGAGGATAACTTAAATGTCTGTCTACACTTCAATCAATGAAAAAGCTGTAAAGATGACATTTTGTAAAATTACAGATATATATGGAATAGAATAGGCCTCAACCTTAAGAAAATCATGTCACTTACAATCACATTTATGTGCCTAAAAAGGCAGTATCTAAAGAGAAACAAGTCAGAGAAAAACAAATGTCATGTGATCTCACCCATATATAGAAACACAGTAGTTTTTAGAGTGAGATTATTTAGGAAAATTTGTTAGAATTTGTATCATAACAATTATTCTCAATTGTAAATAAGCACAAGTAAGAAAAATAAAGAGCTGAAAACTGTTTTATCTGTTAATTAATGAACTTATTATAAATATATCATCAACATTCTATTTTTAATTAGTCACTTGATTCTATTTCAAATGTATTTTGGACCAGGGAAAAGCCTCAGGTACTGTAGTACATGTTTTGCTGTGGAAGTCTTTGGTTTAATCCTCATTCTCTCTTGGACCCAACAAAGGTAGCTCCATGCACTGCTTCGTGAGATTTTCTAACCAAAACACATAGTTACATGTTAAATTCTCAATACATTTCATTAGAGGTAAAGTAATTTCCAATATGCTCCCTGTTACTCTTTATTAAGACACCTCACCAGAGTGGTACATTTGTCAACCTGAGTTTATCAATATGAACACACTGTTATTTCCCACAGTTGATAATTTACACTGGATTTATGCTTAATGTTATATATAATATCACTTTATATATAATATCACTTTTAACACACATAAAATAGTAAAGTGGTGCCATTAGATAATATATTCTGAAACTGTATAGAAATGTTTGTTCTCTAAAATAAAACTATTTTGTAATATTTTCAAATCAAAAACCATTCTCTGTTCCTTGACATTATTCTTATTTTTGAGTTGAGTTGCTCATGTTAGTTTTGTTTCTTTTATTTCTGAGCAAATATGTAAAGACCAAAACTTTCAGTCTTCTGTGCTCCCATTGATTTCTACTGGAAAATTTCTGCACTCATCTCTTTTAAGGAAATGCAACTCACTTTAAATTATATAACTTAAAATAAACTATTTTAAAATGTATAAGCATTTATTAATAATTTTCAACATAACATCAAGTATTCTACAAAATTATATATGGAATATATTCATGCTATCTATTTTACGCAACAGGGAGAAAAGGCTGCAAAGTTAAGAAGAGAACTCCCATAATGACCACGAATTGGGAACTCTTTGGCACCATTGCGGCAACATGGGGAGATACCAGCATTGACGACATTGATGAAGAATACAAGCAACTGGTTAAGCACCTCCATGATTGTGCGAAGAATGCTGACAGAGAGAAAGACACAAAAGGACGCCTTTCTTCAGAAACCCTCCAGCTCATTCGCCAATGTGGCAAGGCACAAGCCTCAGGTAACCGAATGCTAACATCCAAGCTCGCAAAGCAGTGCAGAGAAGTGATAAAGGAAGTCCTCAAAGAGAGAAGAGCAGAAATACTGGAAGATGCAACAGAAGCCAGGAAAAGCATATGCGACGCTCACCTGTCCTTCGCCAATTGCCCTCCAACGTCCTGATGAATCTATCACATCTTCTGGAAAGACAATGGAAAAGAATGTCCATGACCTCTACTCAGATCTCTTTGATAGCTATGTCCAACTGCCCACATACCAAATTCCGCAGGATGGATATATTGTTCCCAATGTTCTCCCTTCTGAAATACAACATGCCATTTCATCGGTAAAGAAGGGAACAGATCAGGCCCAGTCTAAGTCAGACCTGAACAACTGATGAATCAGCCTTCAGTACTCATCAATACACTGGCTCACTCTTCACATGCTACCTGTCTGAATGCAAGGTGCCCTCCCAATGGAAAACAGCAGGACAGTTCTACTGTTTAAGAAGGGAGACATTCATGACATCGGCAACTATGGCCCCATCTGCCTGTTGTCCATCATCTACAAGCTGTTCACTCAGGTCATCCTGAACAGGATTGACAGAACATTTGATGAAAGACAACCATGCAAGCAAGCTGGCTTCCGGAAAGGATTCAGCACAATTGACCATATTCTCATGGTAACCAAGCTCATTGAGGTTTGTAGGGAGTACAAGATGCCGCTCTGTCTCACATTCATTGATTTACAGAAAGCCTTTGATTCTGTGGGGACTGAAGCGGTCATCTAAGCCCTAGCCAAACAGGGCATTCAAACCAATACATCAAGATCCTTCCTGAGCTGTATTACGGATTATCACCAGGATCTCACCATTCTACAAGGAAGTGATCATTGATGTCAAAAGAGGGGTTCGACAGGGTGATACCATTTCACCAAAACTCGTCAGCGCTGCACTCGAGAATGTCATGTGGCAATTAATGGGAAGGAATGGGAGTGAAGATAGAGGGACTGCAAATACACCACCTCCGCTTCACTGATTACATCGTTCTAATAACACAAACATTAGCCAAGCGGTACAAATGCTGGCTGACTTCCACCGAGCATGTGAAAACATAGGTCTGCAGGTGAATCTCAACAAAACTTTGTTCATGAAAAATAAACTAGCTCCAGAGGCCCCATTCACTGTCAATGCAACAAACATCTCTGAATGCAGCAGTTATGTGTACCTAGGTCGAGAAGTCAACATGATGCATGATCTAAAACCTGAGCTGCGCAGGAGGAAGAGAGTGACATGGAATGCCTTCAAGAGCATCAACAAAATAGCTAAAAGAACAAAGAACCTCCGGCTCCATGCGCTTGTCTTTGACTCCACCATTCTCCCTGCATTAACATATGCCTCAGAGACCTGGGGCCTATGAAAGCAGAATGAGAACGCTATTTGGGTCTCCAAAGAGGAATCAAAAGAGCTATGCTTGGAATATCATGCCTCACTCAAGTGAGAGAGGAACTCCAGAGTTCTGACTTCCATCACATTTCCAGAGTCAGAGGCGTTGTCTCGTTTGTCAAGGCATCGGAAATCAAATGGGCTGGCCATGTAATGTGATTTGGAGATGTTTCTGAACTAGAGCCGTTACCGACTGGATCCCACGTGATGTCAAAAGATCACGTGGCTGCCCACCTACAAGATGGTCAGACTTTTTCATCAAGACCCTGAACGAATGGTTTGAGGCTCTTTGTATTCATAAAGCAAGCAGATGCCATTGGGCTACACTGGCACATGATAGGGTCAAATGGAAATATTACTGTTGCCTGCTCAAGCAAATCGGTGAATAACAGGATGTCATGTTATCAAGTGATCAAGTCATCAAGTGATTTTTTTATGTGTATTAAAATTTTTGGGGCCAGAGCGATAGCCCAGCGGGTAGGGTGTTTGCATTGCATGTGCTGGCCCGTGCCGGCGGGGTTCATCCCCTGCATCCCATATGGTCCCCCCGAGCACCGCCAGGAGTAATTCCGAGTGCAGAGCCAGAAGAAACCCCTGATCATTTCCAGGTATGACACCCCAAAAAGAAAAAAAAACAAATTTGTTGAATCACCATGAGATATAGTTACAAGGTAACTGTAACTTTATTTTTTCATGATTGGATTTCAGTTACAAGGTAACTGAAACTGTACATTTTCACGATTGGGTTTCAGTCATTGAGTGATCCAACACCCTTCCCTTAACTAGTGTATATTTCCCATCACCAATGTCCCAAGTTTCTCTACTGTCACCCACTCCCCAGCCTGCCTCTATTCCAGACACTTTCTGTCTTTTAAATTATTATAATTTATAAAGAACACTAAAACCCACATTTTCAGCAGACATGCAAGTGAATTTTAATTGTCCTTTACTCTCCTCTCCATTGTCTGTGAATACTTTTTATACACACACGTTTTGATGATTATATAATCATTCATTTTAATATATCCATTTCATGTCCCTAGCATTATTTTAACAATTACCTATACATACAGATACTTAACACTTTTTTTTTCTGTTTCTAAATAACAGGGACAGACAACTTTTAGGTGTCTGGACTCATATTTCTGATTTCTGTTTCTCAATTGCCAAAGTAGGTTATTTGTGATTTGGGGGTAGAAGCCCATTTATAAGAGATTCTGGGACACTTGTTAATTACTTCTTCATAGTCACAGTCTACTCTGCTGACACAATATCATTTCAAGTGTCTGTCTGCTTTTCTGATAGACTTGAAGATCTAAAAATAATTCCTATCCAGAGATAGTGTCTGTTTCCTTCAGAGAAAATATTTAAATTTTAATCAGAATATGGTATGCCTTAATAAAATAGATTAGCAGGAGGGAATGGAAACTACTTCTTTGCTGTTTGAAATGGATTTAAAGAATGCTAAGCTGTTCTCTCCATGAATTTACCCATTATTTGCAAATTTTGTTCCAAATTTCTTTTTACTGAAACCTGTGACAAAGTCTTACCATGCTTCTGGTATTTTAAACTACAGGCTCTCTCTGTTGTACAACAGCCCACACAACATCTGCTCTTTGTTTTCCAGTAATTTTTAAAATCAGTAATTCTCTATGTTTTCTAACAGTGGCCCACTTCTAAACTTGTTTTCTTCCTGTGGCTCGTCTGTTCTGCCTGTCTTACCCAACTCTTGTACTGTGTGCTGCCGCTGACCTCACTGATCTCACCTGTAGCACCATGGAATATTCTGGGAGCTTGACAGACCCATAAAGGCCCCAGCTGAGAAACAATGCTTTAAAAATCTTGGTTTTTGTTTTAGTCTGGTGACTATTAAGAGCAATTTTTTAGACTAGTTGGTCTGTTACAATAAAAATCTAGAGACTCGTTAGTAGTTTGCAAACACAAAACCGTTTTCATAGTTGTAAAGGTGGTAATACTGAATTTTAGGCTCCTACAGTCACCTCCAGTGATGACCCACTTTTCAATTTATAGACAGTGCCTATCTTCACATGTTACATAGCCAGAGGAATTCTCGGGTCTCTTTTATAAGACATTAATACTATTTGTGATGGTTGTGCCTAATAATTATTTATTTATCAATTATATTAATTCCTAAATATAATAATTTTGGATATTAATATTTCAAGATATGAAACATTAGAGAGGTATATCAATATTTAAAACATGGTGAATACTTTGCAAACTATTGTGTTCACATTTCTGTAAAACAGGTACAAAATAGAATGCTGTATAATCTAAACCTATGAATTAGAAATTTTAGCATATAATGTTTTCCTATAATTGTATATCATTATTTCCCACGATACATTACTTTTACTTATTCTTGAGAAGCATACATATAATAATATTCATTTATATGAATCTCAAATATTACTACTTTCTATAATCTCTTTACCTAAGCAAAATCATTTCAATTTATATTAGTGATAACAAAAATTCAACCAGAGTCAAGCAGAAAACTAGAAGAGTTACTTTCTATGTAGTTAAAAATTTTAGTTACTTCTTTCATATGTTGGTATAAAATGATTTGGAGGGTTTCTAGGAAATATTTTTAAAATTCTAAAATTTAGTGGAACTGCAAAACATTTCAATAGACTTAGTAATTCAAAAAGTAAAGAAAACTGACTACCAACGGATGAAATGGTGTGAAAATTGTATACATACCACAAGAAAATATATGTACAATTTATTCTGTGTTAAAAAAAAAGATTTTGTGTGGATCAGAGCAATAGTACAGTGGTTATGGCACATTTGCTTGCTATCATCAACCTGGGTTTGATCCCAACATCCCTTCCCTTATGATCCCCAAGCACTGCCAGGAGTAATTCCTGAGTGCAGAATAAATCAAATTTCTGAGCATCACGGGTTTGATTCTCCACCCCCAAAAAAGAGCAAGGAAAATAATTTTGTGCTGTTTTATTTGAAATGAGACTTTTGAAACAGATGAGTAGCTCTTGGGGTAATTATGTGAAGTAGATATGGAAATAAAATGCAATTATAGATACATTAAGTCATCACTTCTTCACTTATATCACTTCTCTTCCCGTTGATAATCAATTTGCTCTAGCAGGCACATGTAACATCTCCATAATCCTGTCACATGATAGTGTAGCCTAAGCCTAAGGACATCAGCTAACTCCAGGAACATAAAAGCCTCAAGCCATTCCATCTGGTCATGGGAATGAGGTCTATAATTGTTACTGGTATTGGCATTAAATATGGCACAGGTAGCTTGCCAGGCTCTGCTGTGCGGTTGGGATACTCTTGTAGTCACATCTAATATTGAGCATTTATTGATGAACCGAGTGGCCCTGCGAGCCGGACTGTGATCAGCTATTCTGCTGGGTGGAGCTCTGACGAAAGGGGAGTCTGCATGTGGAAAATGGCAGACCTCATGATGTGGGTGGTCCTATAGCTTCTTGTGAGGCTCTGCTGGGGTGGCAGGCCAGGGCTAGAATCTGTCTTCCCTCCCGGGTGCCTTGTGATCAGCTGGGCACAGGGAGATCTGATAGCAGCTCTGATCCATGTATATGAGTCTCTGGATCAGTGTACCTGGGCTGGACTTGAAAAAGACTGCAGGGCGGGTCTGTGACCAGCCAGTCTGGATCAGGTCTTCTGCTGGGTGGAGCTCTGACGAAAGGGGAGTCTGGATGTGGAAAATGGCATGGTGTGGGGAATCCTTTCACTTCTTTCGAGGCTCTGCTGGGGTGGCAGGCCAGGGCTAGAACCCACCTTCCCTCCTGGATGCCTCGTGATCAGCTGTGCACAGGGCAAGCCGGTAACAGCTCTGCCCTGTGTATGTGACTCATTAAGTCATTTCTATATTTAAATAAATAAAAAATTTTGCACACTCAAAATTAAACTGGAAAGAAACATAAAACTAATTTCTAGACACCATAAAATCTATGATAACTATAGGACAGAAATAAAAGGGGTTGGTAAGAATGTATATAAAGTTATTTTTGAAAATAAGATAGTATTAGAACTTTGTAGTGGTGAAAATAATTCACAGGCTGAGGTGCAAAGATAAACCTGTGAAATTCCATATTTTAAAAAATGATTAATTAAAAACCTTTTTACTCCCTCTCTCCAAAAATTACATACTTGTTTTAAGAATTCTTAAATTCATAAACTTAATGTATAAATATTTCTACTTATAGTTTTTTTCTTAAAACATTTACAAATTATCAGTAATAAAAGTTTTAAATTCTTGACAGGCTAATTATAATTTTTTAGCAAAATGGGTTTAAGATAATACTATTTTGCAATGTGAAAAGACAATCAGTACTAGTGGGATACAATGTGTTTGCTAATGCCTACTGCCTACATGATAAGACATCTCAATTTAAAAGTCTTAGTTCCCTAGGATAAATATTTGGGGTATCTGTCTTGAAGTTAAAATATTTATTTCTTCTACTTTAATTTAAAAGCCACATTAAATGTATTCAATAAGTATCTGAGAGACTTTCTTTTTAGTGCACCAGGGAGATTAATCAATTACTGTGTATCATTTGCAGCAAATGAAAGTTGAAAAGTTCTAATTACTGTATATTGTACAAAATCTTCAAGTCACAGCTGCTTCTTACCAATGATTCACTTGAAAAAAAATTCAAGTCACCAAATATGTTCTTGCCAGGATTTTTAAAACATCATTTGTACAACACATGCCTCATTTGTTTGGTTAACACAATTTAAGCATAGCGCTCTTCCTCATTGTAGAGAGTGTTGTAGCATTATTAATGAATGGTAAAATATTGTAAGATACAATAAGTGAATAATTGCATATTGAATTTTTTTAGTAAATGCTAACTTTACATAAAATTATAAATGCATATATATGTGCATATAATTATGTTTGTATATGTGTGCATGTATATGTGTGTGTATAACTTCTAGTAATTCAATCACATTTAAAAATTCAAAGCATTGGAACACAAGGATGGTATAGCCTTGAGAGATATTATGCCTTTGCATGTGCCTTACCCAGTTTAAATTTCCATCATCCCATGTGGTCTACCGAGTACTGCCAGGAGTAATTCCTGAGTTCATTTCTAGGAGTAATCCTTGTGCTTCATCATTTGTGTCCCACCCCCAAACAAAAATCAAAGCAGTAGGGACCTATGTTCTTATTTTTCTGTTTTACAGATAAATTTTAGGAAGACACTTGTAAAATATCTTCTGAAAAATCTGATACTATATTGTATCTACAACATATTCCAACTTGCTGTTCTGATACAACAGATACAAGGGTTTGGACCATTTAATTTAATTAAATACTAAAAAAAATGCTGTGCATAACAGGATTTTAAATTTTTTTTCCAAGTGTAAGACAAAATGTCTGTTAATTGAATTAGAACTTAGTTATCAAGTTTGCAAATGGAAAGTTTCAATTTGATATGTGAATAGAAGAAATGAACTGCAGATTTTTTGGTACTACTCTATCTTGATCAGATAACAGATACTTCTTATCAAGATAAGAGATATGAAAAATATGCAGTACTTACAACTAAACAATTTGGTCTTTGATCTTCAAAACCTTGATGAGGATAGCAGAAACTGGAGGGAAAGGAGATTTTACAAGGTTAGTGTTGAGAAAATGCTATGCCCAAGTCACCATGAGTAAATAATTCAACAACAGTGGAGGAAATTATCTCAAATGATGTATTTAAAGAAGATTGCTCTGTATGATTATTTCAGAATTCACACAGATAGAGAAATACTAAAATTCTGAAAACATTTAAGAAATATTTTTCTATATGTAATATTATGTGTAAGTGCATTCAGGTTTGTGTGCTTGCAAAAATATGTCATGTATCTTTCTTATTCCTGGTTGTATGTGTATGTGTATAAAGTCATTTATGCAGCATATGGAGCAATAGTTTATCCAATGTTGGAAAAAATTGCAAAATAAGATTACATTGGATTTAGGAAAGTCAAAATTTGTCTATGACTTATGTTCTATTTTGCTATTTTGAATTGTTGGTCACTAGACAATGAAACTTGGACAGGATGAAAATTTGTTCCCTTATATAAATATGGTCAGTACCCAGATATAGAAATAGTCATTTTTAAAATCAGCATACACAGAAAGAAACCCACATGGAACAGTGGAATCTTCTATGAACACTCATCGCTACCAAGCATCTTTATTATGCATTTTGATTTCATTATTATTAAATTCTACTAAATTGAGAGAAAAAAATTAGCTGGTATTTGAAAAGATTCATTTGTCTAATTTCAGTGATAAATTTAAAGAAACAACAGTTATAATACAGTATGGTTAAATACCCTCTCATAGGTTCTACCAAATTTGTTCCTAAGCCATGCTTATATAATGACTGAGATGTCTATTCTGAAGAGAAGGGAGCATTATAGAGGCATGTTATAATTTGATAGATGACAACTGCTAAGACATAGAGATTTCATGTTATAACATATATATACTATATATATATATATATATATATATATCAAACATTACCTATAGTTAATAGAGTAAGGTATGAATATAGCATTAAGATGTTTGCTAAATAAAATGAAATAATATAATTAGGTAATAATTTTCCAAACTGGATAATAATCTTCCCTATTTAAAATGAATTGACAATAGGTGAATGATTACTAGTCCTACCATTGTTCATCAATTTGCTCAAGTGGGCACCAGTAACATCTCTATACATCCTGTTGCATGCTAGTAGCCCAAGGGCATCTGCTCGATCCAGGAACATGAAGAGCCTCAAGCCATTTGCTCAGGTCATGGAAATGAGGTCTAAAACTGTTACTGGTTTTTGCATACCAAATATGACATGGGTAGCTTGCCAGGCTCTGCCATATGGGTGGGATATGCTCGGTAGTAGGCTCTCAGTTCATGCATTTACTGATGAACCACTTCGTGGCCTCATGGGGGAGATATCAACTTTTCTCTTGGGTGGAGCTCTGTTGCACTGTGGAGTCCAGATGTTGGAAATGGCTGCCCTCACACTTCTGGGGCATGAGGAACCCCTGCAGTCAGAAGCCAGAGGAACTTGAAAAGCCAGAGAAGATAGAAGAACCTCTGCAGATGAGGACAGCCATTTTTAACATCCAGACTCCACAGTGCTACAGAGCTCCACCCAAAAGAAAAGCCGATCTCATGCCCTGCTAATCAGATTCCAACCCTACAGCAAAGCCTATTTCAAGCTCAGGTATGCTTAAACCAGAGACACAGATCCATGGGACAGAGCTGCTGTGCTCTACCAGCTCTCCCTGTGCTCGGCTGATCATGATGCATATGGGAGGGAAAGCAGATTCTAGTCCTTGCCCACCATCCCAATAGAACTTTGCAAGAAGTCAGAGGAACTCCTGCCGTTAAATGATATATATGCAAATATATACAAATGTGATTACTTGTATCTTTAACTTCTCTAAGATAAATATGAGGAGTAAACGAGATTCTTTTTTAATTTTTATGCAATGCTAAACTGTTGGGGTAAGCTTCTGGGTGCCCCGACAAAATCCGGGAGCAGGGTGTAGGAATCCCCATCTGCCTCAGGGGTTCAGTGGCTGGCGGATGGAGAAAGACATTAGAATCCAGCAAAGTTTCAAGAAGCTTTACTTACACAGGTTTTGGCATACAAATCAGCAATAGAAAAATCTGCAACCTAGGCTTCCTGGCTGGGTCCCTGCCCCGTGTAGGCCAATATGGCTGCCACCACGTGTTAAGGCCCAACAAAGAAGAGAACAATGAGGAGAGGATGAAGAGGCAAATGGCAAAAGAGCAAGAAAGCAATCAGCCTACAGTTTTGTATTCCTGCAAACAGATAGTCCACTCCAATGGAAAACCATCAGGGTCAATTCTTCTCAGGTAATTTTTCCCAGGACCTCACCTAGGCCCTTTGAGATGTTAATGTAGCCCAGACAAGATCTGCCTTGGAAGTGGCCCTTCAGAGTAGAGTGGAGGAGGGGTGTCAGGGATTCCCCAACAGTATCAGGACAGAAGTTCTCTTTTACCTCCGAGGCTGAAGGGGAAACGGATAAAAACTCACAAGTCTGGCGCAGTTCCAAAAAAAAAGCTTTTGTTTTATGTTTACAATTTTTTTTTCAGAAATGGCTTTTACTACTGAGCATCAAATACAAGCAAAAGATACACATAACCTCTAAGTGCATGTATTGCAATCCACAATACGTAAGAGAAGGAAGAGAGAAAGAGAGAGAGTGGGAGAAAGAGAGAAACAAGATAAAAAACCTGCCATAGAGGCAGGCTAGGGAGAGGAGAGAGAATCAGGGACATTGGTGGTGGGAAATGGGCTCTGGTAGAGGGATGGGTGCTGGAACACTGTGTGACCAAAACCCCCAAACTTGAACAACTTTGTAATTGTATATCCCATGGTGGTATATTAAATTATTAATTTTAAAAAAAGGCTTTTTCATAGTACAAAAGATCTACCACCGCAATCCAATATAATGAAAGAACTCTATCTCTGGTCAGAATTCAGACTATACAAGAGAGACTAAGTCTCCCACCAAAAAAGAGAGAATCTCATCCAAGAGGAGTCCTACCCAAAAGAAGGAGCAGGAAATAAAGGGAGGAGGGGCCTCAAAATAATCCTATCTTTGACAGGGAGGGTGTTGTGAACAAAGAACCCTAAACAGCTTGTAGAAGTGTGGTGCCACACCCTATTACAGGTATAAACATAGGATTATGCTAAGGATCAATCCCTTCTTAGGAGATTATCTATCTCCTATGTAAAACACTGGAGAGAGGGGGCTGATATAAAGTAATACATCTTAATTTCATGGGCTTTATATAATCTAGATGTACCTACAAAGTCCTTCTTATTTATTATCTGCACCAGGGTGATTCTGAGTATCTTGTTCTCTATGTACTGAAAGGGTCACACTCACTTGCGTGAGGGCAAACTAGTATGATCCTTCCTATAATCTTAAAGATAGTCTCAATGTAGTCAGGGTGGTAATCTCCTGGTAAATTCTAACTGTCCCATGCTGGGTGCAGTGGGTATAAAGAGGAGCTGTGAAGTCTTAGTAGATGTATAATAAGTCAGAAGTTATTTGAAGTCAACACCTTCTGTAACTGCCACACCCAATATCAGTGTTTCATAGAAGAGTTATCTCAATAGAATGAACTGAGCCTAAAGAACATGTATGTAGATTACGCTGTGAGTGGGTAAAACAGTAAAACTCCAAAGCTACCTAAGTCTGTCATCCAACAGAAGGGCATCCATTTACATGAATGTTAAAAATGACTGTCCTCATGCTGCAGGGGTTCTGTCTTCACTGGCTTTTCAAGTTCCTTAATTTTTAATTTTTTGTACTAATAAGCTCTAAGAATACAAAGGCATGCATCTGTACCAAAGAATATTCTGTAGCTAGTTATATATTTCTCTAAGTCTTCACAAGAGTTTCATTTTTACTTCAAATTGTTTTGTATATTAGCCTTTAGGCTTACTAGAGAGCCATGCTTGCTTGCTTGGAGACAAAGAGTATTTTTCTCTGGTCTAATTACTTCAAGATCCAGCGTGGCCAGACAAATATACTAGTAAGATCTAGGTAGTTCCACGATGGTTGTGGCAGCATGAGATAATATTGATACCAGCCAGTATAGAATACATAGCAAAATGAACTGTCACATTCAAAATGTCCTACTTGCTACAAAGTGGCTTGCAGGAGGCTACTCCAGGCCAGATGCAGAGGTTCTTGGCAACAGTGTACTGCAACACTAAACCTCATACCATTGATTCTTATTATATTAAGACAGTAAGAATAAATAAGTTTTCCATTATTTCACATGGGAATAACAGCATTACATATTGCTCATAGAAATGAAAACAAAAGTAAACTGTTAAGATGTCTGGTGCAATAACTGCATAAATAAAACCTGTTCAAATCTAATAGGGAATTTCATAAAGAAGTATTATTTAAG
The DNA here is from genome assembly GCA_021461705.1 of Cryptotis parvus. Lineage (NCBI taxonomy): Eukaryota > Metazoa > Chordata > Mammalia > Eulipotyphla > Soricidae > Cryptotis > Cryptotis parvus. The sequence goes on from JAJIBD010030383.1 coordinate 547,945, forward strand.
GTTTATTTAGAGCAGGAAAGTTAAATGGCTAGGAAAGTGTGTTCAGGGAATAGGAGACAAAAGAGCTAATGAAAGAAAAAAATTAGCTATGTGTATATACAAAGTCAAGGAAGAATATTGTAATAGTGAGGCCATGAGATTTTACCGAAAGCAGAATAAAGAAACTTCCTTTGATTAAAGGATGTTGAATGAAGATAGTGCGGAGTCAGAAACAAAGTCCAAAGTCTCACTCTTGGTATTATGGTAGCTAAAGTGTCAATTATTTTGCCTTAGATATTCACAACTAACTTCCCACAGATAAAGTAGAAAATGCCTGACCTGCAAATTCATCGGGTTAGTTTAAAGGAAACAAATGCTATTTGGGAGTATAGGAACCTTTGTGAAATGAATAATTTTACTTATTCACATATTTTTTTGGTCTCTGTAGAGGTACTACTTTCCCTAGCATTATAAGCTTTCATTGCTTATTAGGAAGATATTAGATTTATCTTCCATGATTTTGATTTTGATGGAGATGTTACTGGTGTGCCTGCTCAAGCAAATTGATGAACAATGGGAAGACAAGTAACAAGTGATATACATCATATATATATATATACATATATATGTATATATATATATATATATATATGTTGGAGGACAGGTTTAGCTATTCTGGGAGTTTTGTTGTTTTGCCCACTCCCAGCTTAATCTACTTAAGTCAAGGTTAATTCTAATGAGATCTCTCTTCTATGTAAACACTGCTAGAGGGTGTGGCAGTTACAGAAGTCACCTTGATTGAATAACTTCTGACTTATACATCTACTAAGACTTCTATGTTTTCTAGATTGGGCACAGCTCCTCTTTATACCCACTGCACCCAGCGTGGGACAGTTAGAATTTACCAGGAGACTACCACCCTGGCTACGTTGAGACTATAGGAAGACTATAGGAAGGATCATACTAGTTTGCTCTAAGCAGGTGAGTGTGACCCTTTCAGTACACGAGAACAAGATACTCAGAATCACCCTGGTGCAGATAATAATAAGAAGGACCTTGTGGGTACCATCTAGATTACATGAAGCTCATGAAGTTAAGATGTATTACTTTATACCAGCCCTCTCTCTCTCCAGTATTTTACATAAGAGATAATCTCCTTAGTCCTTGGCATAACCTTTGTTTATACCTGCAATAGGGTGTGGCACTACACTCTGTTTAGGGTTCTTTGTTGACATGCCCCTCCCAGTTGGATTACTTTGGTGTATATAAGGGGCTGACTTGAGGTGGCTTCACTTTTTACCTTTTGGGCCTTTTAGCTTTCAGCTTTTGGCTCCTGTGGCATTTGGCTCCTTGGCCTCTGCTTTTGCCTTTTGGCTCTTTGGCCTTTTGCTCCTTCTGGGTAGGACTCAGCTCGGGTGAGATCCTCTCTCTTTGGTGGGAGACTTAGGCTCTTTTGTATGGTCTAAGTTCGGACCAGAGCTAAAGTTTGTTCATTATATTGGAGTACTGTGGAAGAGCTTTTGTACTGTTAAAAGCCTTTTGGAACTGCACGGACTCGTGAGTTTTCATCTGTTCTCCCGGGCGTCCTCGGAGGTAGAAGACAACCTCTGTCCTGACACTGTCGGGGACCCCTGCTGCGTTCCCCAACATACATATATATATATATATATATGTATATATATATATATATATATATATACATATATATATGTATATATGTTTTTGTCTCCCCTGTCCCCTAAAAAGATTTTGTCTGAAGTTTAATTGTAGTACGTTATGAATTTCAGTAGGGGTCAAAAAAAAACCTTTATGAACATTTGAAAAGCTTTACTTGGGGCTGGAGCAACAGTCCAGTGGGTAGGGCATTTGCCTTGCATGTGGCCAGAAACCGGTTCTATCTCCTGGCACCCCATATGGTTCCTGAGCATCGCCAGGAGTAATTCCTGAGTGCAGAGTCAGGAGTAATCCCAAAGATTGCCGGTTGTGACCCAAAAGGCAAAAAAAATAAATAAATAAAAAAGTAAGAAATGATGTTTTGATATCTTTGAGTAGAAAGTTAGGATAAATGAAAACTGCTTGAAAGTTTATAATAAATGTTTATAGCATTTTAGAAATGATTTTTAGAATGCTTAATTTTTGATTTTTTGTACTGATAAGCTGAAAACTCAAAATAGCACCAGTTTCTTTAATTGCATGTTTTTCTACTCACTGTTCAATACATTTTAACCTTTATTTTGAATATGGGTGGATTTAAATTGAGGTTATTATTTGCTATACAATAGAAATAATTAGAAAATAATATTTCATTAAGACAAGGGGTAAAAACTTGAGATATTATTTATTGCTTGACCTTGTTAAGGCATCTTAGTATTTCAGTAAGAATTTATTATACAAATCCTTTGGCCAGGGTATCTGGGCAGCCAGAAATTGTTGGGGGGTTTTCTCCTTAAACTTGTTGGCTTTTTTAATTACATTGTATTGATAATTATGTGCTATACATTTTTTCCATTTAGAATGTTATCATTGTTTTAATTAACTTCATTTTTATGTTTTGGGCCATAATCGACAGGTGCTTAGGACTTAATCCTTGGTGCTTTCAGGGATCTCTCCCAGTGGGTCTCAGGGGACCATATGGGGAGTTGGGGATTGAACCAGGCAAGCACCCTGTCTACTGCACTATTTCTCTGGCCCCTGTATTAGTTGTTTTTAACATTCTTGTGATGTTTCATTTTGCTTGGTATATTTGTAAATGCTCAAGATGAGAGCCTTCTACTGAGAGTATACCACCTACACTGCAGAGCCTGGAAAGCTACCCGTGTTTTATTTGTTATGCCAAAAACTAGTAACAATTATGGACCTCAATTCCATGACTTGAAGAATGGTTTGAGGATCTTCCTGTCCCTGGAGCAAGCAGATAGCCTTGGGCTACACTTGTTTGTGAGAGGATATATGGAGATGTTACTGGTGCCCGCTCAAGCAAATTGATGAACAATGGGAAGACAGTGATATATGTATGAATTTATATGTATATATTCATATATGAACATATATATTTATATATAATATATATCCACGTTTTCTTATAGCTGTATATCACTGTATCACTGTCTGCCCATATATCTAAATTTGCTAAAGGGGACACCAGTAACATTTCAATACATCCTGTCACATGTGAGATAGCCCAAGGGCATCATCCTGCTCCAGGAACAAAAAAGAGACTCAAACCATTCCATCAGGTCATGGGAATGAGGACTGTAATTGTTACTCGTATTTGGCATGTCAAATATGACATGGGTAGCTTGCCAGGCTCTGCCAGGCAGGTATGGGATGTTCTAGTAGTCACCTCAAAACTTGAGCAGTTATTCGGGCCAGAGCTATAGTCCAGCGGGTATGGCGTTTGCCTTGCACGCGGCCAGCCCTGCCGACCTGGGTTTGATCCCAGGCATCTCATATGGTCCCCCGAGCACTGCCATGAGTAATTCCTGAGCACAGAGCCAGGAGAAATCCCTGAGCATCGCTGGGTGTGACCCAAAAAAAACAAGCAAACAAAAAAAAAAAAACTTGAGCAATTATTGATGAACAGCACGCATGTGAGCCGGAATGTGATCAGCTCTTCTGCTGGGTGGAGCTCTGAGGAGAGGGGAGTCCAGGTGTGGAAAATGGAGGCCCTCATGATATGGAGGTTCCTCTGGCTTTTGGCGAGGTTCTACTGGGGTGGCAGGCCAGGGCTAGAACCTGCCTTCCCTCCCAGATGCTTTGTGATCAGCTGGGCACAGGGAGAACAAGTAACAGTTCTGCTCCATGTATGTGAGTCTCTTGATCTGCATACCACTGCGCTGGCCTTGAGAAAGACTGCTGTAGGGTGGGTCACTGATGAGCCAGGCTGTGATCATATTTAAAGATGTTTTATTTTTTTGATGCCTGAACATTATGTTTTCGGTAGTAGTGAACAATTTTAAAAATATACCTTGGAAATTTAGAAATAAAAAAGAATATATGAATATATTAATATAAACCTGGTTCTACCACATGATAAGAATCAGGAATTTTTACAGTTCCAATATGGTAATTTTCCCCAATCAACGAATTAGATGGCAGTCACATTATCTCACTATGTTGGAAGAAACTGAGCAGATTTTTTAGGTACTCTTTCATCAATGGGGCCTTAGAATAACATAATTTATTCAATTGCCTTTTGGAATCCATTCAATGTTCACTCATGGATGTCATATCTTTCTTAGCATCTGCATCTCTAAGTAGCTGTTTCAGCATTAAACCATGCCTATCATTCTGATATTAATGTTTCTCCTTAGGTTAATTATAGCAATCTAAATAGTTTTCAAAGCCAGATGTATCTGTCGGTGGTACCGCTAGTAAGTTTATTATATTTGTTCACTTACAAGGTAATTTCATCTAATTTTACGAGTTTAAATATTTCATACATATAAGTGGTAAGTTCCTAATTTATAACTCTCTTTCAAATGTAGTACCATGACTGCACAATGTCTTCTTAAGATAAGTGCATATTGCTAGAACATTTCTTAAATAATCTAAACCTGAATTTTGATTCACATTTTAGCTCCCAAGTGACTTCCTGTACTCTTGCATTTTCCTTCATGTTAGTATAGTGATAAATTAGGAAGGAGTCTTTGGAGACTTAATAAATCCACCAATTGTCTCATATTTGTTTTAAAGAATCAAATATATTGTTGACAATACTGTTCAAATATATGCTCATAATGTAATCTTATGAGGTATAAAATTAAGTAATTGTGACATGTTACCATGTTGATGAAACAAAATAATCGTTGAATGAAAGAGATCAGCCTATCTCATACACACTTCTGTCAATATTAAATTGAAAAAAACTATTCAAACTGATATAGAATGGGGAAAAGTGAGAGGGAACCCTAACTCTTGCAAAGTACTGGAAATGGCAAGAGAAGGTGGATGGTTAAATTACACATTTAGATGCAGAGGAAACACCAACCCTACTTTTATGCTCATAGCAGCATTATTCACAATAGCCAGAATCTGGAAGCAACCAGAGTGCCAGAAAATCAATGACTGGATAAAGAAGCTTTGGTACATCTACACAATGGAATACTATGCAGCTGTTAGGAAACATGAAGTTATAAAATTTGCCTATAAATGGATGGACATGGAGAAAAATACGTGGAGTGAAATTAGCCAGAAGGAGAGAGACAGATACAGAATGACTGCATTTATTTGCATAACATAAATATATTTATGTACAAGTGAAACATGTATCAGGAGGTCTTGTCAAAGGTGGAAATTATCACAAAAGTGCGGGAATCAGAGGCTAGGTAAGACAGAAAAATGGAACAGTGTGCTAACAATTGTCCAGGGTACTAATGCCAACCTAGAACTGAGCATTAAATAGAGGCAAAAGGATACACATGACAACCCTTTAATGTATGTTCTGTAATCCATAGTCTGGAGGGGAAGGAAAAGAGAAAGAGAGAGAAAGGGAAAGCAATAAAGAACCTGCCATGGAGGAGGGCTGGGGGAGGGGGTAACAGGGGACGTTGGTGGTGGGAGATGGGCACTGTTGGAGGGATGGGTGCTGGAACACTGTATGACCAAACCCCAAATATGAACTTTTTAATTGTATATCTTTGTAATTGTAAAAATATTTTTTAAATTTAAAAAAAGAATATAAAATATAAATTACACATTTAGGAGGTGATGCAGACTTGTAGATTTTTTTTAAATCTCACCTATCATGGTTTCATAATATGGATGTGTCAACATTTTTTATTATTACTGAAAATAAAAAAAAAAAACTCCGACTTCCTTTGCTGTTCCAGAATCAGAGACTATGTCTTGTTTGCCAAGGCTTCGAAAATCAGATGGGCTGGACATGTAATGCTATTTGGAGACAACCGCTGGACTAGAGCCGTAACCAACTGGATCACACGGTATGTCAAAAGATCACTTGGCCACCCACCTAAAAGATGGTCAGACCTCTTTGTCAAGATCCTGAAGCTCTTTGTATTCCTGAAGCAACCAGATGCCATTGGGCTACACTGGCACATGATAGGGTTAAATGGAAATGTTACTGGCGCCCACTCGAGCAAATTGACAAATAACGTGATGTCAAGTGATCAAGTGATCAAGTGATCAACATTTAGGTGTGATACACAGATATCATAATTTACATTGTTTATCAATACTTTGAATGCATCAGTTATGTGTACCTAGGTTGAGAAGTCAACATGATGAACGACCTAAAACCTGAGCTGCGCAGGAGGAAGAGAAGGGCATGGAATGCCTTCAAAAGCATCAACAAAATAGCTAAAAAGACAAAGAACCTCTGGCTCCAGGCACATCTCTTCGAATCCACTGTTCTCCCTGCATTAACATATGCCTCAGAGACCTGGGCCCTACGAAAGCAGGATGAGAATGCTATTCGGGTCTCCAAAGAGGAATCAAAAGAGCTATGCTTGGAGTATCACGCCTCACTCAAGTGTGAGAAGGAATCCAGAGTTCCGACCTCCATCACTGTTCCAGAGTCAGGAATGCTGTCTCATTTGCCAAGACATCGAAAATCAAATGGACTGGACATGTAATGCTATTTGGAGACGACCACTGGACTAGAGCCATTACTAACTGGATCCCATCGGATGTCAAAAGATCACGTGGCTGCCCACCTACAAGATAGTCATACTTTTTTGTCAAGACACTTAAGGCTTGGTTTGAAGCTCTTCGTATTCCTGAAGCAAGCAAATGCCATTGGACTACACTGGCGCGTGATAGGGTCAAATGGAAATGTTACTGGTGCCCGCTCGAGCAAATTAATAAATAACAGGATGTCAAGTGACCAAGTGATCAAATGATCAATAATAAATATTTATAAATTTGGTTTTTTTTTTTTTTTTTTTTTTGGTAGATTAGTTTTATTTTATTTTTGTTCCTTTTTTAATGTTTTATTATAAGACCATGAGATATGCAATGCAATTACAAAGATGTTCATATTTGGGGTTTGGTCATACAGTGTTCCAGAACCATCCCTCTCCCAGTGCCCATTTCCCACCACCAATGTCCCCGATTCCCTCCTCCCTCCCATAACCTGCCTCTATTGCAGGGTTTTTATCTCTTCTCTCTCTCTCTTTCTCTCTCTCTCTCTTCCTTTTCTTACATATTGTAGATTGTAAGACATACAGTTTGCGTTTATCACGTGTATCTTTTTTTCCTGTATTTAATGCTAGTTCTAGTTTGGTATTAGCACTTTCATCAATTATTAGCACACAGTTCCCTTCTCTGTCTTACCTAACTTCTGACTCCCACACTTTTGTGGTAATTTTCACCTACTGTCTTATTAAAATATATTTTAAAATGAAATTTCAGAGTAACAGAGTAAGGAATTAGTGGCTGGAGTATCTTCTTTGCATGCATGAGGCGGTGGGATTTGATATCCATTGCTACATGAGCCGTATGCAAAATGGGAAGCTCTGCTGTGTGTGCCTGGCATTTCTACTGTCGGATTTCCAGGTTCTGTTCTCACATATAGTGTGTCTGTGTATGACAATGCAATCGTATGAACTCCTGTGAGCACTTGAACTAAAAGGGTAGGCACCACAACCAAATACCTGTGCACCTCCCAGATTAAGGCAACAATGACATCAACAGAAGAAAGATAAAGGACAGAAAATTAAAAAAATTAAGTAAAATAAAAAATCATAAAGTAAACAGATCACGTTGAGAAGGCTTTTCCAGCTGAATTGTAGTGGTTACTGTTATTCAACAAAGAGTTAACACTAGAGTTCCTGGCAGCTGAGCCTTAAAGGAAAACTATAAGTCACCTCTATCTGATGAAGGAAAGTGAATAGGTTTACCTAAATAGACAAACTTATTCTAGTCAAAATGGAAAGTGGACTTTATTATGTGGACTCTTATCAAAATGCTAATGTTCTCAATGACAAATGTGCAACAGACTAACATTTTTTAATATAAAATTCTCTTATTGGGTTTTCTAATCAAATTAAAACTAAATTCTTTGGAATTAATAGGAGTTTGATGAAAGAATTTTGCAGGAAAAGAACTATCTCCAGAGATTTTAATTAAAACAAAAAATAGAAATGGAGTTTAATAAAGCAAAGACCAATACTTAGTATTTGTCTCAACAGGTCAATAATCTCAAATGTGAAATGTCTTAGGCAATCATATGATGTACTGTCAAGTACATCATAATCATTTTCTAGTTGCAATGTTTCTGAATGTGAATGTGAAAACTGTCTAAAATTGCTTTAAAATTTTGTACATTACAGAAACATGAAGAAAGATTATGAAAGAATCTAAAATTTTGACTAGTATTTTTCTTTTTGTTGTATGCTATCATAGATATGAATAACACATACTTGTCATGGAAACAACTTAAGACAGGTGTCAGAAATTTTAATCATGAAAATTTCCATGAGGATTACACAGATTGGATTGAATATGAGAAAATCTTGTTTTATGGAGCAAAGTAAAATATAAAGGTGTCACATAAGAAATAAAGTTTATACTGGAAATAAAAATGAACAGCACAAAAGATCATAAAAAAAATTGAAGTATGACTAATTTATATAAAGATAGGTATACAGGAAAGTGAACCTCTAAGGAAAGTAAATTTCTGCATATCAAAGTGACTTCATAATTTACTGTCACCAACTCTGGAAATTCTTAGGAATAATGAGAATATTAGAACCCTTAGATTTGTATTTTACCTGAGATCAGCTCCATAGTTCCTAAAGTAGTTTTATTGTATATATTTGAATACCAAGATTAGTTTCAAATATGTACTAGGATCTTTATTTAAATGTATATGCTTGATGTCTGTATATCTTTATTTACCTAATGGCTTAAGTTTTATTAACTAAGATAATTTCCTTTTATAGAAATGATTGATGCAGTTACCTGGAACTCAGAATTCTTTTTTTGAATACTATAGCATGAATAACAAAATTGTTTTAGCTATTTGGAACACCTAGGAAGAACAACAATAAATCATTAGCAACAAAAAAGATATTTTATATGATCCAGGCTTTTATGTCATTTTCAAATAGCAGCACTGAACTAGAAAATTATTATACCATTGAAAAGACTGTGCATTAGATGTTACAATAAATCATTTATTGGAGACTATTAGAGTTGAAATTAAATTCATTGATAATTAACTTCCAAAGAACTTTGAACACACTGCTTGATTTCAACAATATGTTTGATATAAATTCTGGGTTTTGTAAGACCATTAACATTTCAAATATATCTTGAAGTGCCACACAAAAACTGGTACACTGTACATAAGAACTAAGTGAATTTTTTACAATTCCTGGGTTAAACAGTTGAGCTACACTAAAAAACACTTTTACTTTATCTGCCATAAGTGGGATAGTAATTTAAGTATAGTAAAAGAAGGAATTTATATAATTGAGATTTTTACTATGCAATAGCACTAAAACAAGAACTATTTGACCAAACATCATTCAGAGATTTGATTTATACTTCTATTTCATAGCTCTAAACCCTTTTCATAAAATAGTGTATAATGGTAGCATAGAGTAAATAAGCACATATATATGAGGGGGAAATAAGCACACAGAGCTTAAGGATATACTCTCAAACATATGGCATAGAATTGAAAATCCAAATAGAGATCCTCAAGTATTTGGATAGTTCTTCCTTAAAGGGGAAAAATATAAATTATAGTACAGAAAACCTATTCAACAAATGCTGTTGCCATAAGTGGTCAGACACAATTTAAGAAAAAAATTGAGGATGAAGAGCCTCACTAGCGGCTGGGGAGGTTGGAACTCGGCTCGCCCGGGCCCAGCTGACTATGGGGCCCCCAGGAGGGCAGGTGGGTTTTTGGAAGTGGGCCCACCACCTCTGCGGGTCCCAAAAGCAGCCGGATGGGACTCGCCCATCACACTAGTCACCATTTTCGCTGTCGGACGCTGGGAAACTGCCTCACCACCAGATTCACATAGAAAAATCATTTCAAGCCCAGGTAGGCAGCTCCCAGAAACAGGAATCACTGGGAATTCATCAGATGGAGTCTGGGGTCGGCCATTCCCCCTCCATTTTGTCCAGCCTGGTGGCCACGCCCAGGAGCTGCCCTGGGGCCACCAGCCATAGCATGAAGAGCCTCACAAGTGGCTGGGGAGGCTGGAACTCGGCTCGCCCCTGGCCCAGCTGACTATGGGGCCCCCAGGAGGGCAGATGGGTTTTGAAAGTGGGACCATCACCTCTGGGGGTCCAGGAAGTAGCCGGATGGGACTCGCCCATCACACTAGCCACCATTTTCGCTGTTCGGATGCTGGGAAACTGCCTCACGACCAGATTCACAGAGCAAAATCAGTTTGAGCCCAGGTAGGCGGCTCCCAGAAAGGGAAATCACTGGGAATTCTTCAGATGGAGTCAGGGGTTGGCCATTCCCCCTCCATTTTGTCGAGCCTGGTGGCCCCGCCCAGGGAGCTGCCCTGGGGCCACCAGCCATAGCATGAAGAGCCTCACAAGCGGCTGGGTAGGCTGGAACTCAGCTCGCCCCAGTCCCAGCTGACTATGGGGCCCCCAGGAGGGCAGATGGGTTTTGGGAGTGGGCCCATCACCTCTGGGGGTTCCGGAAGCAGCCAGATGGGACTCACACATCACACTAGCCAGCATTTTCGCTGTCCGGACGCCGGGAAACTGCCTCACGACCAGATTCACAGAGCAAGACCAGTTCGAGCCCAGGTAGGCAGCTCCCAGAAACAGGAATCACTGGGAATTCGTCAGATGGAGTCAGGGGTCGGCCATTCCCCCTCCATTTTGTCGAGCCTGGTGGCCCCACCCAGGAGCTGCCCTGGGGCCACCAGCCATAGCATGAAGAGCCTCATAAGTGGCTGGGGAGGCTGGAACTCGGCTCGCCCCTGGCCCAGCTGACTATGGGGCCCCCAGAAGGGCAGATGGGTTTTTGGGAGTGGGCCCATCACCACTGGGGGTCCCGGAAGCAGCCGGATGAGACTCGCCTATCACACTAGTCACCATTTTCGCTGTCTGGAAGCTGGGAAACTGCCTCACGACCAGATTCACAGAGCTAAATCAGTTCGAGCCCAGGTTGCTAGGCAGCTTGTGGCTGAGCGATCTATTAAAATAGTGGAAACAGTAATGTCTTTTAATGCACTGCATTCCAAGAAGAGCAGGAAAGTTTGGCGGGAGGGAGAGATAAAGAGGAGAGAAATGACATACAGAACCTGCCAAGTAGTTGAGGTGTGGGAGGGGGAGGGAGGTGGGGACATTGGTGATGGGAAATGTGGAGGGATGGGTGTTGGAACACTGTACAACCAAAACTCTACATGAGCATCTTTCAATTGTATGTCTAAAATGGTGTAATAATATTTTGGGGGGAAAATAATAAAATAAAATTAAAAAAAAAAAGAAAAAATTAATTCATTCACTTTTCATTGCCTGAAAAATAGTAAAATCAAGAAGTTTAAAGATTTCTATATCAGACCTGATTCCATGGATTATATTGAGGAAAACAGTGTCTGACATTGGATCTAGAGGAATCTTTAATGATCTAAAGCTATTAGCGAAGATAATGAAAGCAAAATTGTACAAATGGCATATCAATTTCAGAAGTTTCTGTGCCACAAAAGAAATGATAACCAGAAAAAGACCTGCATCATTAATTATTATGAAAATACAAATCACAAACAAGAATGACATATCATCCACCATGTTTGAGACTGGCAAACTTCACAAAGAAATCAAAATAGCAGTGATGGATTGGGTGGGAGAGATGACCCTCATTCAATGCTGGTAGGAATGTCAACTGGTCCAGTCTTTATGGAAATCGATATGAATTCTCCAAAATTAGGAACCCAGCTTTGATCTGATCTACCATTCCACTTTTTAGCATCTAACCCAAGAAATCCAAATTTCTGCTCAAGTATTTGTATTTCTATGGGCATTGCACAGCTATTCACAGTAGCCAAAATCTGGAAACAACTCAAGTGTCAAAGAAAAAAATTGAATGAATAAAGAAACCATGTCACAATGTACAACAGATTACACTTGGGTATAAGAAAAGAAAAATTCATACAATAAATGTAGCAGTAAAAATTTTACTGCTACATGGATGGATATGGAGTGTATCATGCCAAGTAAAGTTAGAAGGAAAGGGAGAGACACACAATGATTAATTCACGTATGTAGTGTTAAAAAAGTGGTAAAATAAGTGCATAGAACTAGTCTTTAGTAGGAAGCTTTCCACAAGGAAGCGGGGTATGAGGGGAAGTCACTGGGGCAATGGTTGAGTGTTGGGTTCTGAGCTGCTAGCCTTAGAGCACTGCAAGTTCCCTCCACAAAGCCCTAAGGGCACGACCCAGAAATGGGCCCTACCCATATGGTTATGCCCAAAACATCTGTGGTTATCGAGCTAAGGTGAGGCAGATTGTGCCTGGTCTTATTGCCTCTGACCACACTATTATGTAAACCTTGCAAATGTTACCTTGCAGAAGCTAAATCTGTGATTGTTTACTGTTGCCATGGCCAAGGAGCTTATGTGATTTGTGCTTGTATCTCCTCCACCCAAATACTGTTTAAAAGGCTTAAGCTGCGTTCAGTAAAATGAGTACTGCTATTCAAAACTCCCCACTTTGTCGGTGTCTTTCTTTCCTTTCTTAGGAGCAGTGGCAAGGCAGAGTTTCTCCCAAATCCATCCTCTCCTATTTCACAGGAATTAAGTCAGGCAAGGCCTGAAGTCTAGTAAAACCAGTCTTCCTCATTTGTGCTAGGGGGCTGCTGGGAAGTGGACTCTGGTGAACAATGTGGTATACTGAAATGATTTATGCAAGAAACCCTATGCAAGAAACCCTACCATTAATTGCATTGTAAACCATGGTGCCACACATCAAATTAAATTGAAAAATTAAAAAAAGAACATAGTTGTCATTTCTACATCACTTGATCACTTGAATCCCGTTATTCATTGATTTGCTCGAGCGGGCGCCAGTAACATTTCCATTGGACCCTATCACGTGCCAATGTAGCCCAATGGCATCTGGTTGATTCAGGAATATGAAGAGCCTCAAACCGTTCCTTCAGGGTCTTAACAAGGAAGTCTGACCATCTTGTAGGTGGGCGGCAACGTGATCTTTTGATATCCCGTGGGATCCAGTTGGTAACAGCTCTAGTCCAGCGGTTGTCTCCAAATCGCATTACATGTCCAGCCCATCTGATTTTCGATGCCTTTGCAAACGAGACAGCATCCCTGATTCTGGAATAGCGACGGAGGTCAGAACTCCGGATTCCTTCACTCACTTGAGTGAGAAGTGATATTCCAAGCATAGCTCTTTTGATGCCTCTCTGGGAGACCCGAATAGCATTCTCATCCTGCTTTCTTAGGGCCCAGGTCTCTGAGGCGTATGTTAATGCAGGGAGAACGGTGGAGTCGAAGAGATGTGCCCGGAGCCGGAGGTTCTTTGTCCTTTTAGCTATTTCTTCAATGCCTTTGAAGGCATTCCATGCAGCTCTCTTCCTCCTGTGCAGCTCAGGATTTAGGTCGTTCATCATGTTGACTTCTCGACCTAGGTACACATAACTGCTGCATTCAGAGATGTTTGTTCCATTGAGAGTGAATGGGGCCTCAGGGACTAGTTCATTTCTCATGAACATAGTTTTCTTCAGATTCAGCTGTAGACCTACCTTTCCACATTCTCGGTTAAAGTCAGCCAGCATTTGTGCCGCTTGGCTAATGTTTGGTGTTATTAGAACGATGTCATCAGTGAAGTGGAGGTGGTGTAGTTGCCGACCATCTATCTTCACTCCCAATCCTTCCCATTCTAATTGTCTCATGATGTTCTCGAGGGTGGCACTGAAGAGTTTTGGTGAGATGGTATCACCCTGTCGAACCCCTCTTTTGACATCAATGATCACTTCTTTGTAGAATGGTGAGATCCTGGTGGTGAATCCGTAATACAGCTCACGAAGGATCTTGATGTATTGGATTTGAACACCCTGTTTGACTAGGGCTTCGATGACTGCTTCAGTCTCCACAGAATCAAAGGCTTTCTGTAAATCAATGAACGTGAGACAGAGAGGCATCTTGTACTCCCTACAAACCTCAATGAGCTTGGTTACTGTGTGGATATGGTCGATTGTGCTGAATCCTTTCCAGAAACCTGCTTGCTCGCATGGTTGTCCTTCATCTAGTGTTCTGCTAATCCTGTTCAGGATGACTCGTGTAAACAGCTTGTAGATGACAGACAACAGGCAGATGGGGCGATAGTTGCCGATGTCGTGAATGTCTCCCTTCTTAAACAGTAGAACTGTCCTGCTGGTTTTCCATTGGGAGGGCACCTTGCATTTGGACAGGTAGCGTGTGAAGAGCCGAGCTAGCGTATTGTTGAGTACCGATGGCAGATTCTTCAAGAGTTCGGGTCTGACTTTGTCTGGGCCTGGTGCCATTCCCTTCTTTAACTGACGAGATGGCATGCCCGGATTTCAGAAGGGAGAACGTTGGGAATGACATATCCATCCTGTGGAACTTGGTATGTGGGCAGGTGGATGTGGCTATCAAAGAGATTTGAGTAGAAGTCCTGGATAATCTTCTCCATTGCCTTTCTGGAAGATGTGATAGATCCATCAGGGCGTCGGAGGGCAGTCATCTTGGTCTTATAGTTGGCAAAAGGACAGGCGGGCAGTGCGAATGCTTTTCCCGGCTTCTGCTGCATCTTCCAGTATTTCTGCTCTTCTGTCTTTGAGGTCTGCTTTTATAGCTTCTCTGCACTGTTTAGCAAGCTTGGATGTTAGCATTTGGTCTCCTGAGGCTCGTGCCTTGCCACGTTGGAGAATGAGCTCAAGAGTTTCTGAAGACAAGTGTCCTTTTGTGTCTTTCTCTCTCTCGGCATTCTTCACACTACCATGGAGGTGCTGAACCAGTCGGTTGTATTCTTCATCGATGTCATCAATGATGGTATCTTCCCATGTTGCCGCAATGGTGCCAAAGAGTTCCCAGTTGGTGATCGTTCTGGGAGTTCTCTTCTTAAACTTTGCAGCTTTTTCTCCCCGTTGCGGGAAGTAGAATTTTGCACGAAGGAGACGGTGGTCCGATCCTGTCTGGAATTTGGGGACGACAGCAACATCGGTCAGACAAAACCGTCGATTGAAGATGATGTGGTCAATTTCATTGTGGAACTGTCCGCCAGGAGATTCCCATGTCCAACATTTCGCTTCAGCCTTCTGAAACTGTGAGTTCCCATGAATAGTCTTGGTGGACATGATGAACTCAGATAGTCTCTCATCCTGTTCGTTCCATTCTAGACCATGGGTCCTGATGTGGAGTTCTTCAGCCGATCTTCTTGGTCCTATCTTGGCATTAAAATCACCGACTATGATCTTGTAGAAGGTGTGATCTTTTTTATAGAACTCCTCCAATTCCATGTAGAATTTCTCAATTTCATCTTCCTTGTTTGTGGATGTTGATGCGTAGACAATGAAGACAGAAACTCCTGGCAGTGGGCCACATCTCCTCAAGTGTAATCGTCCTATTCGGTTTGTTAGGCATTCAAATGAATCAATGTTGACAGCCCTGTTCGTGTTGACAAGGACACCAACGCCACTGTCGCCTCTTTTCGTCACATGTTCCAAGGAACAATTCTTCTCCGGTGTTAAATACAGCATGATGCGACTGACGCCTCCTCGTCTCAGTCAGACCAATGATGCCGTACTTGATCTTTTGCGCTTGCACCATCAGATCCCTCAATATATGCTTCCGATGCCAGTGTACGTGCATTGAAAGTACAGACAGTCATTTTAGTCTTTCTTTGTTTTGGCAGTCTAGGACAGCCGTGAAATTTTATCAGGCACTGCTTGTTTGCCTTTCTTACTGCTGCCGTATTAAGGGCTCTTTTGGGGTCATAAAAATAAACATTTTTGTTACTGGATTTGGCATATCGAACACGCATCGGACAGCTTGCCAGGCTCTGCCATGCGGGCGCTATATTCTCTACATAGAATTTCTACATAGAATTCTTTAACCTTATCAAAAGCCTTCCATTCAGGATCCTTTTAGGACACTCACCATTCACACTAGTCAGAAAATTAACCAGTTTTGAGTTGATAATAGTTAATGAAAAACACAATTTTAAATTTGCCAACGTGGAAGAACAAAGCGAACATGGGAAGTTGTATGTTATTAATTATTTTTATTCTGGAGTGGGTACCCAGCAGTGCTCTGTAGCATGAGTTCTATGCTCAGCAAAACTCAGCATTATCATGAGGGACTGATAATTCAGGCAGTAATGCTGTGTAGCCCGAACCCAGTAGTTCCAGGGGTCAAGTGGGCTCACATCTGGCAGTGTTATAAGCATTCTGTTGTGCTAGAGATCAAACTCAGTCTAGATATTTTAATTCATCTAGGTCAGAAACATCAGAAATTATTAAGAACCGCAACAAAAAGCAGAAACAACTAAAGCATCTATGAATTGTACAAATTAAATATAATCCAGAAGGTTGACAGAAAAATCCTGAAAAAAATCATAAATGAACGAGATTTTATGTAAATAGTATGATCATTCCAAACAGAGAAATCCATTTATCTTATAATAGAAAATGTTTCCTTTCATAATAAATATAGACCAGATCTTTGAATAACTTCTGAATAACTTCTGTGGCATAATTTGTAGGTGTGAAGGAAAATAAAATCCAGACAGAATTATTAGTAAAATTTTCAAATATTTGTGGGTAACATTATATTGCAAATCTATAGTGACAAAAGAGATACACAAATTCTGGTAGAGTGGAAATAATTCAGATGAGACCTGGTAAAATTGATACAACTGGCATTAATTTTGAAATAATACATGTTAAAAAGTACAACTTTTTCCCAATGAAATATGAATTTAACAAAATTATTATTACTCTCAATGTAAAATAATGACTTGAAATAGTCACAAATGAATTAATAAGTTTGAAATAAACTTCTAAAACAACATCTCGAATTGCTTCTTTGACAGACGTATGACATTTATGACATTTACAAATACTTGTAAATATACCTGACAAAAATGATTACAGGTTCGTGACTAAAAAATAAGACATCTTGTATCTTACAAGCACCAGCACAATTTTTTAGAAGATTAGTATACACAATTTTTTGAAAACGAATTTTTTAGATGAAGATGCAGTTGCTCATTAAATGAGACCAAAAAAGAAAATCTGAAGTTTTATAGTTATTAATAAATTTTCTCTCACTGCTAAGAAAATAATGCATTTTGATCATTGCATAGGTAGGATAATTAAAAATTTTAGATTTTATTTGACTTGGAGATACACAGTGGGTAGGGCTCTTGCTTTTCTGGTATCAGAGAGTCCAAGCAGCATCATTCCCTCAAACCCTTTACTGAATCACCCATCAGTTTGAAACAGGTGGCCATCAGTTTCAGACTGATGTCCTAGGAACTTCTGAGCACCAATTAGCACCCCTTGGAAAATTACAATAACATAAAGTCATATATAGAGTCATATCCTCTTTCTCTCTCTCTTTCTCTCGCTCCTCTGCCCCAATCTCCACCAACCATCATCTCTGTCTATCTGTCTGTCTCCTTGGTGTTGGGCTCACAACAGGCAGGATTCAGCGCTTACTCCTGCCTCTTGCTCAGGAATGACAACTAAGGAGGTTGGGAGTGGGAATTGAGAGATCAAACCCAGGTAGGTCACCTGATGTCTTCAAACCATAGACTAGCAATGTAAACTTTATCATAGGTTTTATGAAACCTATGATAAACCTATGATAAACCTAAGAGATTCACACCATTATATTAGGTCACGGAAATGAACTAATATAAATGTTACTGGTATTTGGCATATCAAAACCACACGAGCAGCTTGCCAGGCTTGCAGTGCGGGCAGCATACTATTGTAGTCACCTCTAAATAAAGCATTTATTGATGAACCGAGTGCCCTCTATCATAGCCTCACAAGCCGGGCTATGATAGTCTGGTCTGCTGGGTAGAGTTGTGATGAGAGGGAAGTCCAGATGTGGAAAATGGCGGGCCCCATGGAGTAGGGGAGGGTGGTCTGGCTTGTTGTGAGGCTCTGCTGGGGTGGCAGGCCAGGGCTAGAACCCGCCATGCCTCCCGGGCTCCTCATGAGCAGCTGGGCACAGGAAGAGCAAGTAGCAGCTCTACCCCATGTCTGAGAGTCTCTGGTTCAGCATACCTGGGCCGGATTGAAAAAAAACTGCTGCAGGGTGGCTGTCGATGATCCGGCTGTAGATGACACTCACACACTTGCAGAGTGTCAAATAAGTTAGACAAAAATATAAATAGTCTTTAATTGCAAAAACAAAAAATAAGCTCTCACAGAAGTATTTACAATAGGTAAAAACTAGTGGGGGTAAGGGAAGTCAGTGGTTTTCCTATATACAAATAACGAAAGTGAAGAAAGGGATATTAAGAAAACAATCCCGTTCACAATTGTTCCACAGAAAAACAAATACCTAGGAATCAACTTAACTAAGAGTTTAATGGACCTGTACAAAGAAAACTACAAAACACCACTTCAAGAAATAAATTGGAAATGTGGAAATGGAAACACATTCCCTGCTCATGGATTGGGAAAATCACTTGTTCACTTGATCACTTGACATCCTGTTATTCATAGATCTGCTCAAGTGGGTGCCAGTAACATTTCCATTTGACCCTATCTCATGCCAGTGTAGCCCAAATGGCATCTGCTTACTTCAGGAATATGAAGACCCTCAAATCATCCGTTCAGGGTCTTGACAAAGAAGTCTGACCATCTTATAGGTGGGCAGCCATGTGATCTTTTGACATCCCATGGTATCCAGTCAGTAAAGGCTCTAGTCCAGCAGTCATCTCCAAATTGCATTACATGTCCCATCCATCTAATTTTTGATGCCTTAGCAATGAGACAGCGTCCCTGACTCTAGATCGTCGATGGTGGTCAGAACTCCAGATTCCTTCTCTCACTTGAGTGAGAGACATGATATTCCTATCATAGCTCTTTTTGGGAGTTCAAGATGCCGCTCTGCCCCATGTTCATTGGTTTAAAGAAAGACTTTGTTTCTGTTGAGACCAAAGTGGTCATCAAAGCCCTAGCCAAACAGGGTGTTCAAACCAAATATCTGAAGAACCTTCGTGGGCTGTTTTTATGGATTCACCATCAGAATCTCACAATTCTACAAGGAAGTGATTGATGTCAAAAGAGGGGTTCGGCAGGGTGATACCATTTCACCAAAACTCTTCAACGCCACCCTCGAGAACAGCATGCGACAATTAGAATGGGAAGGAATGGGAGTGAAGATAGACAGTTGGCAACTACACCACCTCCGCTTTGCTGATGACACCATTTTAAAGGGAGAATCAACATTATCAAAATGGTAATACTCCTTAGAGCTTTATACAGATTCAATGGGTTCCCTATAAGGATACTAATGAAATTATTCAAAAGAAATGGACCAAACACTCCTGAAATTTGTATGGAATAATAAACTACCACAAATAACTAAAGATTGTCAATCTTTGGGAAAAAGAAGATGGAAGGCATCATCTTTCCCTACTTCAACTATACTACAAAGCAGTAGTAATTAAAACAGCATGGCACTGGAGTAAAAACAGACCTATGGATCTATGGAATGATGTTGAGAATCCTGACACCCATCCTCAAATACTTATCATTTAATCTTAGATAAATTAGCAAAAAGTACAAAATGGAGCAAGGGAAGCCTCTTCAACAAGTGGTGCTGGGTAAACTGGGCAGCTACATGTAAAAAAATGAATTTAGACTTCTGTCTAACACAACGCACAAAATCAGGTCAAATTTATTAATTATTTCCAAATTAGACCTGAATCCATAAAGTAAATCGAGAAAATATAGGAAAAACTTTCCATGACACTGAAGCTAAAGGCATCTTCAAAGATGAAACACCCCCTAACAAAGCAATTAAAAGCAATATGTGTATAACATATGGGGCTACCTGTAACTAAAACTATTCTTCACTTCAAAAAATCAGTCACCAAGATACAAAAACAGTCCACAGAATGCAAAGAATATTCACCCAATACCTATCTGATAGTTCAGCAGACCGATAGTATAGCTATACTGTCACATGGGTATTGGGTGAATATTCTGTACTATTTTCGGCCCCTATATTTGTTTCTTAATATATCTTCTTAAACCAATTCAGTTTCAATATAAGTTATGAATTTAATTGTAATTTGGGTTTTTTTTCCACTCACAACATCTTGTATAATGACAGTTGCTAATAATTCTTTGATTCTACATTTTAAGAATCTAAATTCTTGGTAATACTTTTTTGTTACTACTTTCAACTTTCTTTTTCTTTCTCTCTTTCTTTCTTTCTCTCTCTCTCTCTCTCTTCCTTCCTTCCTTCCTTCCTTCCTTCCTTCCTTCCTTCCTTCCTTCCTTCCTTCCTTCCTTCCTTCCTTCCTTCCTTCCTTCCTTCCTTCCTTCCTTCCTTCCTTCCTTCCTTTCTTTCTTTCTTTCTTTCTTTCTTTCTTTCTTTCTTTCTTTCTTTCTTTCTTTCTTTCTTTCTTTCTTTCATAATATTTGATTATAACTTTCAGGTAGTGCTCAGAGATACTTGAGCCAGAGAGCAGGCTGGATGGATCGAATGTTCATGCCTAGTGATACAGTATTGTTTGGGTCTAACTATGCTGAGGATCACCAGAACCATACCCACAGGTGCTCTATAATACTGGAGATCAAATTTGGATTTTCCACCTACTAAGCATATGCTCTAGTCTTGTGAGTTGTCTCCCTGGTCCAGTGTGTTACATCTCCTCCCTGAATTTCAGGAATGTCAGATCTTTTATTTGTGTTCATACCAATATTACACCAGCTACACTGTCTGCCCTGCCCCTCAAGGTGTTGCAGGTGGGTGTGGCTGCTGTGCCTGGCTGCATCAGTAGGTGGCAGACAGGAAACAGACTTGTCTACATCCAGTGCTCTGCCCCTTGGGCCCTGGATGGTTGATGATCATACATAGAAAAGACTGGGTCCGGTGGGATTAACCCCAGAGCATGGCAGAGCCTGGCAAGCTACCTGTGGTATATTCGATATGCCAACAACAGTAACAATAATGAACCTCATTTCCAATGAATGGACACATTACTGGTGCTCGCTCAAGGAAATCAATGAATAACAGGAAGACAAGTGACCCATCTGATAAGGGGTTAATATCCAGGATATATCACATTGTAGAACTTTACAAGAAGAAAACAGCCAACCCCATCCAAAAATGGGGAGAAGAAATGAACAGAAACTTCCAAAAAAGAAAAAATTAGCCAGAGAGAAAAGGACAGGTATAGAATGACTGCATTTATTTGCAGAATATATAAAAAATAGCATGATATCAATATCCAAGGCCAGATAAAACATGAATCAGGAGGTGTTGGCCATAGACACAGGCTGGGGGAGGGGGAGATCAGGGGGCATTGGTGGTGGGAGATGGGCACTGGTGGAGGGATGGGTGCTGGAACACTGTATGACTGAAACCCAAATATGAACAATTTTGTAATTGTATATCTCACGGTATGACTGAAACCCAAATATGAACAATTTTAAATTATATATCTCACCATGGTATAATAAAAATATTTTTTAATTAGAAAAAAATCTTGGGGCAAATGAGGAGAGTTGATCGTTGGGTACATGCCTCACATGAGACTGATCTGAGTTCAATCTGCAGCATCCAATATGGTACCATGAGCCACACCAGGAATGACTCTGAGTGCAGACAGAACTAGGAGTAAATTTTGAGCATGGTTGTATATGCACCCCAAATCAAAATCAAATAGAGAAAATCGAACTAGAGAATTTAAGTACATCTGAATTAGAATACAAGGTCATATGAAAAACATGACATACATTTAAAAATTGAGTAAATTTAGGAGCATGTGTATTATGAGTATTATGTTGATATTGTGCTTTATTATACCTCTTTATTTCTTGAAAATTCAGGATTTTAAATGAAAAATCAAAGAAAAATGTATGGCCTTAGCATTATTGATGAGAAAGCAATATATATATATATATATATTTTTTTTTTTCTCCCTTTCATTAACATATTTTATAGAAATTTAAATAAAAAATCCAAATCAAATATTGACAAAGAAGGCATGGAGCAAAAGGATTTTTTTGGTGGGGGTATCTTGTGAGGAGTTCAGACTAGGAGGTGCTCAGGGCTTATTCCTGCCTCTGTACTCCTGGTAGTGCCGGTGTTCAGTTATTGCCACTGTGTGGGAGTGTGGGTGTTTGTTTTTTTTTTTGTGGCTCTAGCATTTCTGAATTTTAAAAAAAACACAACATTTCTAGCAATAAACTGTCAGGTACTTGCAGCTGGGATGAGTGTCCTAAAAGTGACCCCTGAAATATGGAGCAATGCTGTAACAGACCCAAGTTAAGTAAATACATACACACCAAAGAGATAGTAAAGGAGCTAAGGCATTTATCTTATATGCAGCTGACCCTGCTTCAGTACCAGGTCCTATGAGCACCTCAAGGAGTGATTCCTGAACTTAGGTATGGACTCATATAATGAGAAAATATAATAAGATACATGTACCTTATTATAAGATATATGAACCTTAGATATATGAACAAAGAGTATGCCTAGGCTAACTGAATTTGTTCCACTCCAAATAATGAGTAAATCATTTCAAAAGGTTCACTTAGAGCTAACACAGTATCAAAGTAAGGAAAATTTTTCTTTTAAACAAATTATGTTCCATTTGATTAGCACTTGATTAAACTATATTTATTTCTTTTTACAAAAACTATCAAAAATGAATTGTTAATATAATTCTCTGCAGCAGAACAATGGTAATTAAGCTAATCACATAGGATAATACTTTGATGACATCAACATACAGAAAGATTTCTTATGAAGGATATAAAAAGGACTCAGTAAGTAAACACATCAATGAAATGGATTTTATGAAAATTAAGATGGTCTCCTCATTAAAAGACCCTACTAAATTACAATGTGAAGATATTTGAGAAATACAAAGGCAGAAATCATTAGAAGTAGGTGGATGGCTTATGACATGGGGGCTTGAGTGAAAAATTTGGGGCTGTCTCGTGATGGTGAGGTGAGGAAACCAAGGTCATAAAAGTCAACACCATTGTAAACACTTTACCTCAACTATAAGAAATGTTTTTAAAGTTAAGGGGCTGGAGCAACAGTACAGGAGCTAGTGCATTTGTTTTATTTGTAGTCAACCTGAGTTTGATCTCCTGAATCCCCTATGGTCCCCTGAGTCAGAGCTGGTGTGAACCCTGAGTGCAGAGCAAGGAGTAATCCCTGAAACACTTCCAGAAATGGCAAAATTAATTAATTGATTAGAATTCAAAAGGAATCAAATACAAAGCAATGACAAAATTATATAAATGAATTCAATAAAGTCTGTAAAGATGAACCTATAGAATAGGAATGATCAAGAAAAGATTTCTAGAGGTCATTACACTCAACTGGAATCCAGAAGGTTCAAGGATGGGGTTGTGTTGCAGAACTCCTTTAAGGGCCGCTGCATTTGGCTCAAAACATTAGCATACTAAAGGGCCTAGGTGAGGTGCAGGGAGGGATTACCTAAGGACATTTGACCCTCCCTGCTTTCCATAACAGTGGGAGGAAGGTCTGAGTTGCAGGGGTATAAACTAGCTGGTTTTCACTCTCGGCGCTTCTGTGTGGGCTCTTGCTCGCGGTAAGCGGTTCACCCTGCTTGGAAGTCTTCTTCTCCTTTTTCAAAGCCTTTACACGTGGTGGCCGCCATCTTGGCCTACACACGTGGCTGGGGTTCTAGCCTGAAATCCTAAGCACCGGGCTTTTCCTTTTGCTGATTTGTGTGCCTGAACCTGTGATAAGTAAAGCCTTTTTAAAACCGCATCGGATTCCTGAGTTTTCATCCATTCCTCACCGGCTTCGGAGGTAAAAGGGAACTCGCTTCCCAGCACTGTTGGGGACCCTGGCTGAGTGCCCCGACAGGGTTGGTACAGAGAGAGATGAGAGATTTATCTAAAATCATTAGTTTATACAGTAGTTTATATAGATGTATAGTAACAATTTATTATCTAGAAATAATGGCAATAAAATCCTGGAGATATTTATACTGATGTAGTATAATGTGTGTATTTATTATAATGAGATATATGAATCTAGGCTACTGGAAGTAATTCAGTTATTCTCATTGCCTCAATAAGGAACATTAGTTTTTTATAATTTGTTTCATTTTTCCTGTTTTGATGGTTAAATCTTGGTGCTCTTTTTTGCATTGGATATAAATATTTGTGAATTTATGCAAGTGATTTTATGCATGTGCTTTTGGCTGGCTGTGTCTCAAACAAAAATACTTGATAGGATTATTGACACTTTTTCCAGTAATGTAGAAATTTCCCTTGCATCTGAGCAGTTTTAGATTTGGTTTTGTGTTTGTTTGCTCAGATAGGCAGAACAAATACGCTAATCAGTTCTGAATGTGAATTGCAAATGGTGTTCTGCTAACACTGGAGGATTTTTCATGATATTATTTGTAAAGATAATCAGTTAGATGGCCTCAGATGAATGGCTTGACTGTTCATTACCCTAATTAGGTTGTGTAGAAAGTACAAAGGATGTAAAAGTGGGTGGACACCTTTTAAAAAAACATAAGAAACCATTTTATTGGAAAATGAGATCATCAACTAAATAATCTTGAGTTTATGAGATCTTTTCTTTCTCTACTGGTGATCCAATTATCCCCAGACTAGAGCTCTTGTCTTGGCGGAAAGGAAACAAAATGAAGCACGCCAAACATGCAATTGTTGAACTCTTACTAGATGCCAAGAGTTGACGGGGGATGGGGTCCAAGATAATTCAGTGTCATAAAATGCTTCCTTTAGTTCTATTTTTTTTTGGGGGGACTACAAGGGAGGCAAAGGAGGCAACTGAAAGGAAATTTCAATTGCAGTTAAGCTGTTGGGCCAATGGAAGGGTTTGAAGGTCAAAATTCTGGCATGTATCAAACTTCTCCTGAGAGACTGCAGAGTACTTATCAGGTGTGTCCCCAAGACAAAAAGTAGCTTCATCTTTGCTGGTTGCCATTTTTTTTCTTTTTTTCGTTCTCTCCTTGAGAAGCTTTCAGAACTCCTGTAGGTGGCAACTTTCAATTTAGAACATCAGATATATAACACCAGTTATAAAGCTAAAATGCAATGTGCAGCTATATTGTTTTTATTTTAAATAAAAAATATTTACCACTAGTCTAAATATATCTATCTTCCATTTTACTAATATCCCACCCTTTTCTTATGACCCTGAATAGGTCATAGGATATAAAATCTGGCTGTGAAGTTGTATTTTCAGTCCTATAAAACCATACTGTCACTTTATAGATACTGATTACTCCTAAATTTTCCATGCTTAACCTTATTTTCCTGAATATGTATTATATATATATATATATATATATATATGTATATATATAAGCAGTCTCTTTCAGCTGTTTACAATACCGCCCACCACATACTGGTAGCTATGAACAAATAACAGAAACTTATTTCTCATAGCTATGAAGCCTCCCAGTTCAAGACCATAGTGTCCCAGAGTACAGGGGTCCTTCCTCTGAGTCAGTGACTTCCTCTGTGATTCATCTGATGGCTGAGATCCCAAAAATCCTCCTCATGACCTGAGTACTTCCAAGACCGTCACATCAGTTGTTAGGATTTCCATATAGTATTTGAACACATGCACGTCAGAGCCTGGCAAGCTACCCGTGTCTTATTTGATATGCCAAAACTAGTAACAATTATAGACCTCGTTCCCATGACCTGAAGGGAATGGTTTGAGAGTCTTCATGTTCTGGAGTGAGCAGATGCCCTTGGAGCTAATCTAGTATGTGACAGGACACATGGAGATGTTACTGGTGCCCGCTCGAGCAAATCAATGAACAACGGGAAGACAAGTGATACAAGTGATACAAGTGATATATATATACATATATATGTATATATACACATATATGTATATATATGTATATATATGCTATTACATAGTTACTATCTTATTTTCTCAATTATGAGTACTACTGTGAACAATTTTAGTATGCCACATGATTGTTAAATTGTGCACAAAATATTTGGGTCAGTAATTCAGGTTCTGGAAAACACTCTTCTATAGAGTGTTAATTTTTCTTCTGCACTATAGAAAACATACAGGTAGGCAATTTTTCTTGTCTAATTTTTTATTTATTCTTTTGATAATGTTGAAATGTTTCTTCTTAACCCCTTGTTTTAGACCCTGAAAACTCCTTTAGCAAGAGCCCTTCTTGTGATTCATCAGAACAAAAAACAAGTAAACAAAACATCCTTGATTATTCATCATGGAATTAATCCATGGTCAAACTATGTTAACCTAGTTAGCCTCCTTAAGCTCTCCAATCTCCTACTATTTTATTTTATTTTTATTTTTGGGTCACACCCGGCAATGCTCAGGGATTTCTCCTGGCTCTACACTCAGGAATACTCCTGGAGGTGCTCGGGGACCATATGGGACCGGGGATCGAACCCAGGCCGGCATGGGCCGGCGATGCAAGGCAAACGCCCTACCCGCTGGGCTATCGCTCCGGCCCCTGCTATTTAGTATCATTTACCTGAATGCTAAAATTTCTGCTTCAGCTCTTTCCCTATGTAAGATTTTTCAGGAGCTATGTCTAACTCTGCACATCTGCACTTCAGGAATCAGTAAAACATCTAGGAGAGTTTGTGCACCAATTTGGGGACGCATATCTCTGATTTCACATATCCCTGTGATATTACTCCAGTACATCCTATAATTTTGTAGTTGGAACTTTTCTCTCTTATAAACAGCTATCTATTCAGGGGGTATGAGGTATGGTTAATACGGAGCTCCTTTTCTCTAGATTACAGCCCATAATGCTCTGCCTGAAGTAGTTACTCTCTTCTTGTTTTGTACTCAAGCATAAATCCTGGCAGGACTCAATGGACAGTATGTGATACCAGAGATTGAACCTGGGAGAGCCATCTGCAAGTCATGCATCTTATTGGCATTGCATTACTATCTTGATAATGCACTCTGTCCTTTCCTTGTTTCCTTCTTTCCTTCCTTCCTTCCCTCCCTCCTTCTTTCCTTCTTTCTTTCTTTCCTTCTTTCCCTTTTCTTTCTTTCTTTCCTTCTTTCCTTTTTCTTTCTTTCTCTTTCTTTCTTTCTTTCTTTCTTTCTTTCTTTCTTTCTTTCTTTCTTTCTTTCTTTTTCTTTCTTCTTTCTTTCTTTCTTTCTTTCTTTCTTTCTTTCTTTCTTTCTTTCTTTCTTTTTTTCTTTTTTTCTTTCCTTCTTTCCTTCTTTCCTTCCTTCTTTCCTTCTCTTCCTTTCTTCCTTCCTTCCCTTCTTCTTTCTTTCTTTCTTTCTTTCTTTCTTTCATTCTTTCTTTCTTTCTTTCTTTCTTTCTTTCTTTCTTTTCTTTCTTTCTTTCTTTCTTTCTTTCTTTCTTTCTTTCTTTCTTTCTTTCTTTCTTTCTTTCTTTCTTTCTTTCTTTCCTTCCTTCCCTTCCCTTCTCTCTTTCTTTCTTTCTTTCTTTCTTTCTTTCTTTCTTTCTTTCTTTCTTTCTTTCTTTCTTTCTTTCTTTCTTTCTTTCTTTCTTTCTTTCTTTCTTTCTTTCTTTCTTTCTCTCTCTCTCTTTCTTT
>JAJIBD010030385.1:0-11649 GCA_021461705.1 Cryptotis parvus
AAATCTCCAGGCTTTCATGGACTCCAGGAATGAGCTATCTCCCGCCATCTGTCTGTACTTCCAGAAGGCCTGGAAGTTGCACCCATGCCTCAAAGTCATCATCCAGTTATAAATTTAATTTGAATTTTATCACTCAGTTTCAAATTTTGGAGTTCTCAAACACTAGTATACTGATATACCAAGTAACACATCAAATTTAATGAATATAAAGTATAAGGCAATCAGTAACAAAATCTATAGTCACAGTTTCTATTCTATAACAACATATCAGTAATTTCTTGTCACTTGATCACTTGATCACTTGAATCCCGTTATTCATTGATTTGCTCGAGCGGGCACCAGTAACATTTCCATTGGACCCTATCATGTGCCAATGTAGCCCAATGGCATCTGGTTGATTCAGGAATATGAAGAGCCTCAAACCGTTCCTTCAGGGTCTTGACAAGGAAGTCTGACCATCTTGTAGGTGGGCGGCCACGTGATCTTTTGACATCCCGTGGGAACCAGTCGGTAATGGCTCTAGTCCAGCGGTTGTGTTCAAATTGCATTACATGTCCAGCCCATCTGATTTTTGATGTCTTGGCAAACGAGACAGAGTCCCTGATTCTGGAATAGCAAGGAGGTCAGAACTCCGGATTCCTTCTCTCACTTGAGTGAGTCATGATATTCTAAGCATAGCTCTTCGATTCCTCTCTGGGAGACCCGAGAATAGTGTTCTCATCCTGCTTTCCTAGGGCCCAGGTCTCTGAGGCGTATGTTAATGCAGGGAGAATGGTGGAGTCAAAGAGATGTGCCCAGAGCCGGAGGTTCTTTGTCCTTTTAGCTATTTCTTCAATGCCTTTGAAGGCATTCCATGCCGCTCTCTTCCTCCTGCGCAGCTCAGGTTTTAGGTCATTCATCATGTTGACTTCTCGACCTGAATGCATAACTGCTGCATTCAGAGATGTTTGTTCCATTGAGAATGAATGGGGCCTCAGGAACTAGTTCATTTTTCATGAACATAGTTTTCTTCAGATTCTGCTGTAGACCTGTCTTTCCACATTCTCGGTCAAAGTCAGGCAGCATTTGTGCCGCTTGGCTAATGTTTGGTGTTATTAGAATGATGTCATCAGCGAAGCAGAGGTGGTGTAGTTGCTGACCATCTATCTTCACTCCCATTCCTTCCCATTCTAATTGTCGCATGATGTTCTCGAGTGTGGCGCTGAAGAGTTTCTTGTAGAAGGGCTTAATTTCTTGTACAAGGGCTTAATGACACAATGACTCCATGGTGAGATTGAACAATCTTCACTAACTTTCTTCTAAGAAAATATTTCTTGATTGTTTTTTTAGCAATTTAGTTATAACAAGCAATATAAAATAAATTACTGATGATCTGCTATAAGGAAAGCCTTAAGCTGTGGTTGGGAAAATTGGAAACAATGGTGATGTTAAGTTGCAATGGTGGTGGATTGGAGTTGAATATTAAATATCCATAAAAAATTAATGCAAAAAAACTCTGTTAAAAAGTTGAGTAGATTCTTAAAGGTGGAAATTATTACAAGCATGTGGGAATCAGAGGCTAGGTAAGACAGAAAAAATGGAACAGTGTGCTAACAATTGTTGAAAGTACTAATACGAACCTAGAACTGAGCATTGAATACAGGCAAAAGATACACATGACAGCTCTTTAATGTATGTTCTGTAATTCATAGTCTGGAAGGGAAGGAAAAGAGAAAGAGAGAGAAAGGGAAAGAAATAAAGAACCTGCCAGGGAGGTGGGCTGGGGGAGGAGGGGAGGGAACTGGGGACGTTGGTGGTGGGAGATGGGCACTGGTGGAGGGATGGGTGCTGGAACACTGTATAACCAAAACCCAAATATGAAATTTTTAATTGTATATCTTTGTAATTGTATATCTCATAGCAGTATAATAAAATACTAAAAAAGGGGGAAGTTGAGTAGAAGACAACTAAGTTCAGTATGTTCAATAAGTGAAAGCAATAGCACAGATGGTCCAATTCATATCTAACAGCTCAGTAAAAAGTATGACTCTAGCAAGACCATTATGAGATATATGTTGTAATGTGCAATATAATGTTAATTAATTACTGCTGTGCCCTGGTAAGGGAGCAGGCAGGGGGTGGGTGGGAAGCAAGGATCTTCGGTAGCAGTAAGGGCACATTGGTGTTGGGACTGGTGTTGGAATCTTGAATACCTGAAACAACTGTACTGTGAACAACTTGTAAATCATGGTGTTTAAATAAAGTTTAAAAAAATTAAAAAATAATTTTAAAAAAAAAGTATAAAAGTTCATCACACAATTAGCACCACTGCTGTTCAAGTGTCAAGGGCGTTCTGGTTCTCCTTACCCTGTATAGGAGAACTTGAAGAAGTCTTAATATACAGGAAAAACAATGTCACCAAAACAAGTTATTCAAGACTAATTCAAACCACAAGCAAATTTGTCTAAAACAAACTTTTTGAAATGTCTCCATATGTCAAAACAAGTCAGAATACAATAAAAAGCAGAGATTTAGGGTATTCAGCCAGTACATAGCAATCTTACTTGGTTAATTGCTTTTCTTTTCTTTCTTTTTTTTTTGGGTCACACTTGGCAATGCTCAGGGGTTGCTTCTGGCTCTGCACTCAGGAATTACTCCTGGCAGTGCTCAAGGGACCATATAGGATGCTGGAGATTGAATCTGGGTTGGCAGCTTGCAAGGCAAACTCCCTACCTACTGTATTATAGCTCCAGACCTTGGCTGATTGTTAAAAAACCGAAATTCTCCTGGTTAGAAAAGAGTTTTTTCCTGAGTTCCTAAGTAGCCCTCCCCACTCCCTCACTTAATTGCTCCAGAACCTTGACTGAGAGACTCCGTACATGACAATACATCATCTGAAGAGTTATGGCTAAGATCAGAAGATTCTGCAGCCACTCTCCAGTACCTGGCCATAATTCAATCAGCCTGAACAGTACTTTGAATCACTGCCTCAAATGAGAAGAGAAATCATAGTGCAAAAGATGGATATTCTGAAAGCAGTGCTTGCTAAAGGGAGAGATATGAAGGGCTCACAGGGCCCTCACTTTGGAGAAAGTTCCAAAGGAAGAAAAGAGCAGGAGAGGACAAGAAACTAGCGGTGGGCTGGAGTGACAGTATAGTCACTAGTGCATTTACCTTGCATGAAGCTAAACTGGGTTCAATCCCGCATCTCATATAATCCCAGGAGCCCACCAGGAGTAATTCCTGAGTACTGAGCCTGAACACTGCTGGGTGTGGCCCAAGAATAGCAACAACAAAAGCCAACAACCCTGCAATGACCCTGTAGAATATTTATTATTCAGTAGAGTGTAAATTTGCATCCTTTCACTCACTACTAGTTTTACTTTCCTAAAATGCATCTAGTCACCTTCTAAAGTTCCTTCTGGGCACAACATAACAGGGTACATTGGAAAACAGCTGGATCTTTAAAAACTAACCATAGAGATTTGATCCCACAATTTGATTTCTAGGTATTTCTCTAAAGAACATGAAAGTAGTAACACAAAAGTTATATCCACTCAACATTTATTGCAGCATTATTTACAGTAAATAAATACAGAAGCAATCAAAATGCTATTCATTTTTTAAAGAATGATGTAGTGCAGTTGTATAATGCAACATTATTCGGTTATTTTTAAAAATGATGAAAATTTTTCATTTCAAGTGAAATTGAAGGAGCTCAGAGGAATTGGTGACATAAACTAATTCATAATGGAGACGAGCATTTCATGATTGGCAATAGAACTAAGGTTACTGATGGCAGAGAGGGATGAGTGAGAAACAAGATGGAAGAGTTGGGGAAAAATTGCAAGATTTTATTTATTTTCAAAAAAAGGTGCAAGATTTTGTTTATAAGGGGAAATGTCTGATTTTCTGCGGTAAAAGGTAAGAAAACTTTGTATTCTGCAATCTGACAAAATCAATCACGATAATCATGTAAAGAGATTGATTCTCTTGAGTGGTCTCCTTTGTTTTTTCCTCCTTGAGATAGCATAAGAGTTGGAGAGTGGACAGCATGCAGTGTTCTTGTGGTGGAGTGATAACAGGAATTTTGGAGAATGTTGAGGGACTATGTACTGCCCTTGGGCTTTCCTGGTACTGCTCTGGGTTGGAGAATCTGCTAAATCCCCTTAGTCAATCACTGTGGAGGCTGACAGCAGAAAGGTTCTACCCAGCCAGCCCCTTATTCCCTTTGGCAGTCTTCCCTGTAGCCCTTGACCACAGAGTTATTTTTAGCCTTGGCATAGGTGACCCACTCTAGTAAGCTTTCCAGAGTCTCTGCTACATTGTTTTTAATCATCTAAAGGCACACACTTATTTCTAGGTCTTTCCTTCCACAGAGAGTCACTCAGGAAATAATTCAACCTCTCCCTCTGCTGGGCCTGTTGGTTTGGCTTTTACCTTTTCCTTTTAGAGAAGAACACCTTGCTGGAAGGTTTTCTTTCCAGTAAACCACAGGAAGGGAGACACGATCTTATAGCCCCTCTGTTCTTGCTCTTCCTTGCATCAATCCAACACAATACTACACTTCAGTGCCTGGGAACAAAAGGTAGGCCCTCTTTGACTTGACTTGCTGAGACTTACCTGATACATAATTGTGAGTAGGTTCTCAAGTTCAGACCATTGAGATGACCTGGAATTACTTAGTAATCCATTTTATCTCTGCAAAGTCTACATTTTATCTCCATCAAGGGCAAATATTTAAACCAACTAGGTAAAAAAAAAGTATCGAACCAAAAATCCCTTGCACCAGCTTTTTAAATGATGGACACGCTTATCTTTCTCCTCTTCTGACAAACAGCCTCAAGATTTTATTTATGAGCCATTTAAGAAGTGGTTGCTGGGCCTAGGATGTGGCTCTGTGGCTCAACACCCAAGGTCTTTGGCTCTATCCCCAGCACACACACACACACACACACACACACACACACACAAAAAAAAAAAAAAAAACAGAAAGACTTGTCAGCAGAACTAGATACTGACTTTGGATCTTTGCATTCTCTCTATTTAAAATATAAAGTGAGCTTTTGAATTTTCTTTATTTCTTACTAACTTGCTATCATTTATTTCTCAAAATGTGTTAAGGTATTTCTAAATGTGTTATGAATAGAGAGAAAAAAGATATTAAGGGTCCATGACATAGTTCATTCTGAACCTGTTTGGTGCTCCACTACTCCAGGTGAAGCTTGCTTCAGGCTCATTTCACTGGGCTTACTCTGGAGCTAGAGGCGGAACCCTCTCTTTCCAACTAGGTCCCAAAAGCCTCCATACCTGACCTGTGCCATATTAAGGACCTGCACCACCGTTCCTGAACTGTGTGGCTACTTATACAGATTTACTAACAAATAACATGCTGCGCACTATTACGCCTTCCTGTCTTTTGGCAGAGAAAATAGAGAACAATCCCTGGCCTAATACATCAGTGTGTTCTGTGAAGGCTAACTACAAAGACTCACCCCAAGCACAGCAATAATACTAGAAAACCAGTTGGGAAAGCCACAGAAATCCACCAAGTTCAATGAGCAGAAACAATATCACCAAAGACAACACCAACCAGCTCAGTAAACTCTTAGATATTGTCTTTAGTGACACCATGATGAGGATGTTCAATGAGATCAAAGAAACAATGGCACAGACAGTAAAGCAAAACACAAGAAAGTATGAGTCAAAATGAAAATAATACTACAATCAGAAATGACACAAATAATGAGCAAGGTAGTGGTATAGAAAGTATGGTTACTGGCGGCTGGGGCGGGAGCCTGGCTCGCGCCGGGCCTCAGCTTTGGCCGCTGGAACCCGAGGAGGCAGATGGGCTTTGGGAGTGGAGCCGGCGTCGCCTCGGGAGTCCCAGAAGCAACAAGATGGGACTGGAATCCACCACACTAGCCCTGCGGCTTTAGATTTGTCGGGCGCTGAGAGGAAAAATGTCCACGACCAGAGACCAGCCTGCTTTATTTATGCAGCCGGTTCGGCGGCCAGCGCGGGCCACTAGGGTGAAGTGAAACAATACAGCACGAGTACATAAAATTTCGCCGGGTAGGGGAGGGGTTTGCTGAGAGGAGATATACAGAGGAAGGGAGATGACATATAGAGCCGCGGGTGGTTGGGATCGGGGAGGGGGGAGGAGACAGGGCCGTTGGTGATGGGAATGGGTTGGTGGAGAATTGCATCTTGGAACCCTGTGGAGCCCAGGACTCCCACATAGGCATCCCTTCAATTAAAAAAAAAGGAGAAAGGTGGAATAAATAAATAAATAAATAAAAATATCACCCAGGAGGGCTAGCCACAGTAATGTAAAAAAGAAGAGGAGGAGAGATGCAGAGATAAGAAAAGAGAGGAAGCAGGGCTACCTGCTACCAGCCTGGTAGAGGTAGAGGTGGGAGGTGAGTATTGGTGGTGGGAAATGGGGGTACTGGTGGGAGGATGGGTGCTGGAATACTGTATTACCAAGGCCAATTGCACCTTTATATTGGTACCACATCATCTCCTGCGGTGGTATAATAAAGAATAAAAAATTAAATAAAAGAAAGAAAGTATGGTTACTGGTCTTTAACACTCCAGAGTCTCCAACACAGCTGCTATAGCCCAATTATCTGGACAAATTAGAATTGATTTACTTACATAATAAAAGCAGAATGTGCTGCTACACTTACCTTGAAGATAGCCAATCTTATAATTAAGGGAAGATCAAAAACCAGCATATTACTTGGGACTTGCATGATCTTCATATGAGTAGCTACCTGACCCTTAAAAGAAAAATAGTGAAGCGATTACCACTCAGTGAAATCCTTCAAAGAGCCTTACAGCAGATTTCTCAGGAGAAATATCTTATCAAAGCTACCCAGATGGAAAAACACAGGAATTTCTGGAAAGGTCACATGTTTTACTTAATGTCCACCACTTTGTCCCTCATAAAAGCCATTCTGATGCTCCAGTGTATTATATTGATGAGTTCCTCATCAGGAAGGAAGTAGGAATTATGGGTGATCCTTCACTGACCACTGCTATTTGCCACCGATTTATATGTGCTCAACAAGTGTAACTTTGCCGTGCTCCTGAGCCACGTTTTACTATCCCTTCATATCTGGTCCAGTATAAATATGGTGAGTGATTTTAGAAATAGTTGAAACTTATTTTCTGGAATTGTCACTCACTTCTTTTATTCCTGTCCTATAAAATTTAAAGAGCTACGCTCGGCTACAAGATCTTCTCATAAAAAAAAGAACTTCTGCTATCCACATCCGTTCGCGTAGTCAGCTCCACAGGGCAATGAGTTAGAAGGAAATGAGCAGCAGATCCTTTGGCAGCATCTGTATTTAAAATCTATTTGGGAAATTTTCGGGGCTTTCTACATATAAATGCCTCACGTAGCTAAAGCCTTTGCCATGGCATCCCATGAAGACAAGCTAGACAAATTGTCATTAACTGTCTACTGTAGCCTTTACATTGTACATCACATTGTAGAAAACTGGGGCTAGAAAATCACTATACGAGGTTTTTCAGACCAGCGGAAATTTTGTAGCAGATGGATGTAACAAGCGCCTGTTCGCCCCAACAGACGCTTTTTGTGGTCATTAGCATATTTACTCATTTTTATATGAGGCTGTTCAACAACTAAAGAGCCAAATCTGTTTCGGCGTTACTTCTTACTTTAGTGCTTCTCTGTCATGGGTGAAATTTCTACCATAAAAAAAGATAATGATCCTTCTTACGAACGAACTGGAAATCCTTTGGGGAGTGGCAAATGAAACATATTTCCAGAGATTCCATATAATCCACAAGGACAACAAGGGGTGGTGAGACATGCTCACCGAACATAAAAACTCGGTTGTCTAAGCAAGCGAAACAAGTATGCCTCCAATGGATTTTTTTTTTTTTTTTGCTTGGGTCACCTGCAGCGTGCTCAGGGTTACTCATGTTCATGTATCAGGAATTACTCCTGGCATTGCTCAGGGGGGACCATATGGGGCCTTGAGGGGTCCCGAGAACCGGGGACGGCATGGGCGGCAGCGTGCAAAAGGCACCATGCGCCCTACCCGCTGGGCTATCGCTCTGGCCCCCACCAATGGAGTCTTTATCTTTAACGTTATCCACTAGAATTTCTTAAATATACCTCAAGGAGATCCCTATAAGCATGGCTGAATGTCACTTTCAGAAGATATGCAAACTCAAAAAACTGTCAAATTTCACCTATCTGGGTGAAAATTGATGATAAATGGATTGCAGGTCACACTTCTCATTCGGAGAAGATGTTATGCCTCTACAGATAACCCTGCCAAGAGAAACTCTGGGTTCCTCTGCGACTTTGTCAAGACTAGAATTCTCAAGAATCAGAGAAAACAACTAATTCTTTCATAATGTCTTAAATTTCAAATTGCAAGCTGCTGTTTAAATTTCGGATTGGTTCATTTTAATAATGATCTTGTTTGCAACCTTTTGATCATGGTTCTTGTCAAAAATAATGATCTTGTAAAGCACAGCCCTATTTCTGTTCAGCTGGAGATAAATGTTTCTCTCTTATGAAATGCAAAAAAGCAGTTTCTTAAGTGTTTAATGTGTAAGTGTTAATCTTTCATTGCTGCCTTGGAGTGAAGGTTTAGAGGTGAGGAGCATGTGAAAAAACCCTCAAGGAGAAGGTATTTTTTTTTTTAAGAATTTTTCTAAGATATAAGAATGACTAATGAAATTTTTTAATGCTTTGAAGAAAAATGGACTCCCATGTATGATGTTCAAGTGTCAAGGTTTTAAAAATTAATGAGTTTTCTAATGTTTCATTTACAGGTAAAAAAAAAAATAAAGTGGAAAAAATGGAGACTCGAGCATAGTGTTCAGTATCAAAATGCTTCCAAGGATTAATGATAGTTTCCTTTTTAATGTTTTTGCTCACGAGTATTTACAGAAAAAGAACTTGGCTGTTACAAATTCCTTCTATGATGTTTAATGTTTTGAACTCTCATCCCACAGTGCCGCTTTCATTACAAAGGTTTGCTAAAATCAATGAAAAAGTTTTCTAATGATTCTTAGTTCATAGGATACAAGACATTGGAATGCAATAGATTTGTGCTACGGCACTCAATACTCCAAGATTCCTAAAACGAATTGCTCACTAAAGAGTTTAATAATTTGAAAATTTTTATTTTTTTCTAATGTTCTAATCACAGGAAAAGACGCTCACACCATCATATTTGCGGCTTTACATATTCATGAAGCACTTGATTCATTACCATTTCCCGCCCTAGATGGGTCCTTATATACCTGTTATATACCCCGCTCGATCAAATGCATATATGTGTGTATGAACAGCCACCCATTACGTTTATGATTGTGTTGTGTCTATGTTATGTCTCAACTACTATCTTCTCAATTTCTCTGACCACTACAGGCCTCTATTGCTTCATGAGAGCTCTGTTGCTTTGACCTACACTAGACTCATCAATTTTTTGGATTCATCAATTCTCATACTTGTACCCTGCTCGACCCATGTTGGGCTTCTTTATGTTCTCTCCATCCCAGACTTGCTTGGATTACCACCATGAAGCCCTAATATCTCTATTTGGCTTGACTAATCTTGGAGAATATTTTTATCTCTGCCTGAGATTAAGTTACAGGTATGATTACCAGTGCCAGTGTTACCTTGCTAAAGAAATACGCAGGAATGCGCCTACACCAGCATTCCGGACACCTGTTCCAGCGCTCAAGACTCTGTTACAGTGCTCCAACATTTTGTTCGAAGTGTTCCTGAGACCCCTGAATTCAGTGTTGTTCACGACAATTCTTGGCTGGTTACCAGAGGAACCAGCTGACATGTACAGAACTCATTCGCTGATCATGTGTGCTGTTCCAGAAGTAGTCCATCAGACTTTGTTCCAGACACTTTCGAATTTAAAAATAAAATACTGGCAAATTGGTTTTCACTAATTATGGACGAGGTGCAAACTTATTTAGATTATAACCCAAGATGGCAACAAACACTTTTTAACAAATTTTGCTTTGGGTCCAAAAACAAGTTCCGGGATCCAGCAAAGTAATATATAATATCACCTTGTAATTGGAAATGTTCCTTTTGATTAATTTTTCTGTATGGAGTTGGCACCCAAATTTTGCATCCATTTTTTCAGTTTTTTATTTTAGTAAACTAAACAGGAAGTTGTTGGGTGACATGCTTTACTTTAAAAGTTCAGCTGCACTTAAAGCTTTTAGCCCTCCCAGTTCAGTTAAGGGAGGCTTTTGAATCGAAAGCTCTGGCACAAAGCCAAAAGGCCCACCTCGAGTGCTGCATTTTGAATAGAGTTGTTTACACCTGTATTCATCTCACAAGAATGGCCAACCCCATAAAAGGACAGACTAGGAAGTTGCAGCAGATTCTATCTATACAATAAGCTGGGGGAGAAGAGATGACTGCCATTTGGCTTTGGCGAGTGTTTTTCCTCTCCTCAAGTCCTCTCCCACGGTCTCTGTTGGGCTTTAACATGTGGTGACTACCATCAAGCCTAAGCGTGGCAGGGACAGCGAGAACAGTAGAGTCTGGAGTTTCATTCTTGGATTGAATATCAAGAACCTGTGATAGTAAAAGCCTTTTAAAACTGTGCGGATTCTTGAGTTTTCATCCATTCCCTGCTGGTTTTGGGAGGCAGAAACGGAACTCCTTCTTAGTATTATTTACTGCAGGGGCCCCCAGTGGCTCCCCGACAGAAAAAAATATAATACAAAACTCAACAAAATAGACCTCACCAAGAGTAGTCACAGCCCAGCTAGATTATTATCTATATTTGGAAAGGAATGATGCAGATTTCAGGGAGAGACAATAGTTTAAGGAATTTACCAGCCTTAAGAAATCAGTTTACCAAGAAGCATTAAAGAAGCTCTCCTTTAAAGGGCAGGGAGAAACTTTTTACAGCATAGTAAGCAATTGAGTATGGCACTTATTAATGGTGCATATGTTGTCCTCTACTTGATCAAGGGAAAGGTTAAAAACAAAGCAGCTTAATCACATTTTTTAAAAATTGACATTCATTGAATTATTTTTTGATAATTCCATTTTTCAGTCCCTTTTGGAGGATTCTGGGTAAGTAATATAAGAAATAAGTCTGTTAAGCAGCTGGTAGAGAAGGAGAGTAATGGGAGAGAAACTAAGAGCACGAAGGAGTGGAGAGGAAGGAACATTGATGCTGGCATATTATAGCAACACAAGAGCACAACTTTATCTGAACAGCTTTGTAAACACACAGTGTCGTAATAATTTTTTTTAATGAAATATATAGAGAAGGACCTAGAAAAATTAAAAAAATGTTCCACATTCATGGATTGGAAGAATAACATTGTCAGAAATGACCATCCTACCTAAATTATTAAATAGATTCTGTAAAATCTACATTAAAATTCATATGATATTCTTCAAGATAGTAGAAATCTCACTAATAAAGTTTGATGGAAGCATGAAAAAAAGCACTTTGAATGAGTCAAAGAAGCCCGCTTTAGAAAGAAATATGAAATTGATAATTGTCTAATTACTTAGTAGGAAACTGAAGAGTTGGCCGCCCAATGGGGTGACCGCCACCCAGAACCTCAGAGATGCGCTTACCAATGAAAACTCACTGAGGAGACCGGGTCTAATAAAAGCAAAGGGCTTTT
>JAJIBD010030386.1:0-18556 GCA_021461705.1 Cryptotis parvus
TTGATCACTTGAATCCGCAAGTGTATTCATTGATTTGCTCGAGCGGCGCCAGTAATATTTCCATTAGACCCTATCATGTGCCAATGTAGCCCAATGGCATCTGGTTGATTCAGGAATATGAAGAGCCTCAAACCGTTCCTTCAGGGTCTTGTCAAGAAGTATGACCATCTTTGTAGGTGGCGGCACGTGATCTTTTGACATCCAGTGGGAACCAGTCGTCAATGGCTCTAGTCCAGCGGTTGTGTTCAAATCGCATTAAATGCCCAGCCCATCTGATTTTTGATGTCTATGGCAAACGAGACAGAGTCCCGATTCCTGGGACTAGCAACGGAGGTCAGAACTCCGGATTCCTTCTCTCACTTGAGTGAGTCATGATATTCCAAGCATAGCTCTTTCGATTCCTCTATGGGAGACCAATAGCATTTCTCATCCTGCTTTCATAGGACCCAGGTCTCTGAGGCGATGTTAATGCAGGGAGAATGGTGGAGTCAAAGAGATGTGCCCAGAGCCGGAGGTTCTTGTCCTTTTAGCTATTTCTTCAATGCCTTTGAAGGCATTCCATGCTGTCTCTCTTCCTCCTGCGCAGATCAGGTTTTAGGTCATTCATCATGTTGAACTTCTCGACCTAGGAATGCATAACTGCTGCATTCAGAGATGTTTGTTCCATTGAGAGTGAATGGGGCCTCAGGAACCAGTTCATTTTTCATGAACAAATTTTTCAGATTCTGCTGTAGACCTGTCTTTCCACATTCTCGGTCAAAGTCAGGCAGCATTTGTGCCGCTTGGCAATGTTTGGTGTTATTAGAACGATGTCATCAGCGAAGCAGAGGTGGTGGAGTTAGCCGACCATCTATCTTCACTCCCATTCCTTCCCATTCTAATTGTTGCATGATGTTCTCGAAAGTGTGGCGCTGAAGAGTTTCTTGTAGAAGGGCTTAATTTCCTGTACAAGGGCTTAATGACACAATGGCTCCATGGTGAGATTGAACAATCTTCACTTAACTTTCTCAAGAAAATATTTCTTGGATTGTTTTTAGCAATTTAGCTATAACAAGCAATATAAAATAAATTACTGATGATCTGCTACATAAGGAAAGCCTTAAGCTTTGGTGAAAATTAAACAATGGTGATGTTAAGTTGCAATGGTGGTGGATTGGAGTTGAATATCAAATATCCATAAAAAATTAAAAAAACTCCTTCTAAAGTTGAGTAGATTCTAAAGGTGGAAATTATTACAAGCATGTGGGAATCAGAGGCTAGGTAAGACAGAAAAATGGAACAGTGTGCTAACAATTGTTGAAAGTACTAATATGAACCTAGAATCCCAGCATTAAATACAGGCAAAAGATACACATGACAGCTCTTTAATGTATGTTCTGTAATTCACAGTCTGGAAGGGAAGGAAAAGAGAAAGAGAGAGAAAGGGAAAGAAATAAAGAACCTGCCATGGAGGTGGGCTGGGGAGGAGGGAGGGAACTGGGACGTTGGTGCTGGGAGATGGGCACTGGTGGAGGGATGGGTGCTGGAACACTGTATAACCAAACCCAAATATGAAATTTCTAATTGTATAACTTTGTAATTGCACATCTCATAGCGGTATAATAAAATAGTAAAAAGAGGGGAAGTTGAGTAGAAGACAACTAAGTTCAGTATGTTCAATAAGTGAAAAGCAATAGCACAGATGGATTCCAATTCATATCTAACAGCTCAGTAAAAGTATGACTCTAGCAAGACCATTATGAGATATATGTTTAATGTGCAATATATGTTAATTAATTACTGCTGGCCCTGGTAAGGGGAGTGGGTAAGGTGTGGGAAGCAAGGATCTTCGTAGCAGTAAGGGCACATTGGTGGGACTGGTGTTGGAATCTTGAATTGAAACAACTGTACTGTGAACAACTTGTAAATCATGGTGTTTAAATAAAGTTTAAAAAATTAAAAAATAATTTTAAAAAAAGTATAAAAAGTTCATCACACAATTAGCACCACTGTTCAAGTGTCAAGGACGTTCTGGTTCTCCTACCCTGTATAGGAGAACTTGAAGACGTCTTAATATACAGGAAAAAACAATGTCACCAAAACAAGTTATTCAAGACTAATTCAAACCACGCAAATTTGTCTAAAACAAACTTTGGAAATGTCTCCATATGTCAAAACAAGTCAGAATACAATAAAAAGGCAGAGATTTGTGGTATTCAGCCAGTACATAGCAATCTTACTTGGTTAATTGTTTTCTTTTCTTTCTTTTTTCTTTTTTTGGGTCACACTTGGCAATGCTCAGGGGGTTGCTTCTGGCTCTGCGCTCAGGAATTACTCCTTGGCAGTGCTCAAGGGACCATATAGGATGCTGGAGATTGAATCTGGGTTAAGCAGCTTGCAAGGCCAACCCCTACCTACTGTATTTAGCTCCAGACCTTGGCTGATTGTTAAAAAACTGAAATTCTCCTGGTTAGAAAAGAGTTTTTTTCCTGAGTTCTCAAGTAGCCCTCCCCCACTCCCTCACTTAATTGCTCCAGAACCTTGACTGAGAGACTGCACATGACACTACATCATCTGAAGAGTTATGGCTTCTAAGATCAGAAGATTCTGCAGCCACTCTCCAGTACCTGGCCAGAATTCAATCAGCCTGAACAGTACTTTGAATCACTGCCTCAAATGAGAAGAGAAATTATAGTGCAAAAGATGGATATTCCGAAAGCAGTCTTGCAAAAGGGAGAGATATGAAGGGCTCACAGGGCCCTCACTTTGGAGAAAGTTCCAAAGGAAGAAAAGAGCAGGAGAGGACAAGAAACTAGCGGTGGGTTGGAGTGACAGTATAGTCACTAGTGCATTTACCTTGCATGAAGCTAAACTGGGTTCAATCCCCTGCATCTCATATAATCCCAGGAGCCCACCAGGAGTAATTCCTGAGTACTGAACTTGAACACTGCCAGGTGTGGCCCAAGAATAGCAACAAAAAAGCCAACAACCCTGCAATGACCCTGGAGAATATTTATTATTCAGTAGAGTGTAAATTTGGAATCCTTTCACTACTACTTGTTTTACTTTTTCCTAAAATGCATCTAGTCACCTTCTAAAAGTACCTTCTGGGCACAACATAACAAGGGTACATTGGAAAACAGCAGGATCTTAAAAAACTAACCACAGAGATTTGATCGACAATTTGATTTCTAGGTATCTCTGAGAACATGAAAGTAGTAACACAAAAAAAGTTATATCCACTCAACATTTATTGCAGCATTATTTACAGTAAATGAATACAGAAGCAATCAAAATGTTATTCATTTTTTAAAGAATGATGTAGTGCAGTTGTATAATGCAACATTATTCAGTTATTTTAAAAATGATGAAAATTTTTTCATTTCAAGTGAAATTGAAGGAGCTCAGAGGAATTGTGTGACATAAACTAAGTCATAATGGAGACTAGCATTTCATGATTGGCATTAGAACTAAGGTTACTGATGGCAGAGTGGGATGAGTGAGAAACAAGATGGAAGAGTTGGGGAAAAATTGCAAGATTTTATTTATTTTCAAAAAAAGGTGCAAGATTTTGTTTATAAGGGAAATGTCTGATTTTCTGAGTAAAAGGTAAGAAAACTTTGTATTCTTCAATCTGACAAAATCAATCACGATAATCATGTAAAGAGATTGATTCTCTTGAGTGGTCCTCCTTGTTTTTTCCTCCTTGAGATAGCATAAGAGTTGGAGAGTGGACAGCATGCAGTGTTCTTGTGGTGGAGTGAGAACAGAATTTTGGAGAATGTTGAGGGACTATGTACTGCCCTTGGGCTTTCCTGGTACTGCTTTGGGTTGGAGAATCTGCAATCCCCATAGTCAATCACTGGAGGCTGACAGCAGAAAGGTTCTACCCAGCCAGCCCCTTATTCCCTTTGGCAGTCTTCCCTGTAGCCCTTGACCACAGAGTTATTTTAGCCTTGCATAGGTGACCCACTCTAGTAAGCTTTCCAGAGTCTCTGCTACATTGTTTTTAATCATCTAAAGGCACACACTTATTTCTAGGTCTTTCCTTCCACAGAGAGAGTCACTCAGGAAATAATTCAACCTCTCCTCTGCTGGGCCTGTTGGTTTGGCTTTTACCTTTTCTTTTAAAGAAGAACACCTTGCTGGAAGGTTTTCTTTCAGTAAACCACAGGAAGGAGACACGATCTTATAGCCCCTCTATTCTTGCTCTTCCTTGCATCAATCCAACACAATACTATACTTCAGTGCCTGGGAACAAAAGGTAGGCCCTCTTTGACTTGACTTGCTGAGACTTACCTGATACATAAATGTGAGTAGGTTCTCAAGTTCAGACCATTGAGATGACCTGGAATTACTTAGTAATCCATTTTATCTCTGCAAAGTCTACATTTTATCTCCACCAAGGGCAAATATTTAAACCAACTAGGTAAAAAAGTATTGAACCAAAAAATCCTTTGCACCAGCTTTTTAAATGATGGACACGCTAATCTTTCTCCTCTTCTGACAAACAGCCTCAAGATTTTATTTATGAGCCATTTAAGAAGTGGTTGCTGGGCCTAGGATGTGGCTCTGTGGCTCAACACCCAAAGTCTTTGGCTCTATCCCCAGCACCAAAAAAAAAAAAAAAAAAAACAGACAGATTTGTCAGCAGAAGTAGCTACTGACTTTGGATCTTTTGCATTCTCTCTATTTAAAATATAAAGTGAGCTTTTGAATTTTCTTTATTTCTTACTAACTTGCTATCATTTATTTCTCAAAATGTGTTATGAATAGAGAGAAAAAGATATTAAGGGTCCATTACATAGTTCATTCTGAACCTGTTTGGTGCTCCACTACTCCAGGTGAAGCTTGCTTCAGGCTGATTTCACTGGGCTTACTCTGGAGCTAGAGGCGGAACCCTCTCTTTCCAACTAAGTCCCAAAAGCCTCCATACCTGACCTGTGCCATATTAAGGACCTGCAGCACCGATCCCGAACTGTGTGGCTACTTATACAGATTTACCAACAAATAACATGCTGCGCACTATTATGCTTCCTGTCTTTTGGCAGAGAAAATAGAAAACAATCTCTGGCCTAATACATCAGTGTGTTCTGTGAAGGCTAACTACAAAGACTCACCCCAAGCACAGCAATAATACTAGAAAACCAGTTGGGAAAGCCATAGAAATCCACCAAGTTCAATGAGCAGAACAATATCACCAAAGACAACACCAACCAGCTCAGTAAACTCTTAGATATTGTCTTTAGTGACACCATGATGAGGATGTTCCATGAGATCAAAGAAACAATGGCACAGACAGTAAAGCAAAACACAAGAAAGTATGAGTCAAAATGAAAATAATACTACAATCAGAAATGACACAAATAATGAGCAAGGTAGTGATATAGAAAGTATGGTTACTGAGACGGCTCGGGGCGGGAGCTTGGCCCCGGGCCGCCGGGCCTCAGCTGACTATGGAACCCCGAGGAGGGCAGATGGGCTTTGGGAGTGG
This sequence comes from Cryptotis parvus, assembly GCA_021461705.1. NCBI lineage: Eukaryota > Metazoa > Chordata > Mammalia > Eulipotyphla > Soricidae > Cryptotis > Cryptotis parvus. Next base: position 5,474 of record JAJIBD010030386.1, read on the forward strand.
GCCCGTCGCCTCCCGGGGTCCCCAGAAGCAGCCGGATGGGACTCAGCCCACCACACTAGCCACCATTTTCGCTGTCCAGACGCTGGGAAAAATGTCCCACGACCAGAGGACCAGCAAAGCCGGTTCGGCGGCCTGCGGGGCCACTAGGGTGGTGAAACAATGATGTTTTTTTTGGTACACTGCATTCCCGCGAACAGCAGGAGGGTTTGCTGAGAGGGAGATATACAGAGGAAGGAGATGACATATAGAGCCCGCCGGTGGTTGGGATCCGGGAGGGGGAGGGAGACAGGACGTTGGTGATGGGAGATGGGTTCGAAGTGGAGGGGTGCATCTTGGAACCCTGTGGAGCCAGGACTCCACATGAGCATCCTTCAATTAAAAAAAAAAAAGGAGAAAAGGTGGAATAAATAAATAAATAAATAAATATCTGCAGGGCTAGCCACAATGTGTAAAAGAAGAGGGAGAGAGATGCAGAGATAGAGAGAAAGAGAGGAAGCAGGGCTACCTGCTACCAGCCTGGAGGTGAGTGGGAGGGTGGAGTACATTGGTGGTGGAAATGGGGTACTGGTGGAGGGATGGGTGCTGGAATACTGTATTACCAAGAACCAATTGCACCTTTGTAATTGTATGTCTCACGGTGGTATAATAAAGAATAAAAAAATTAAAAAAAAAAAAAAGAAAGAAAGTATGGTTACTGGTCTTTAACACTCCAGAGTCTCCAACAGCTGCTATAGCCCAATTATCTGGACCATTAGAATGGATTTACTTACATAATAAACAGAATCATGCTGCTACACCTTACCTTGAGATGATAGCCAATCTTATAATTAAGGGAAGATCAAGAAACCAAGTATTACTTGGACATGATCCTCATGTAATTGTACTACCTGACCCTAAAAAAGTAATTGAAGCCGTTTTACCACTCAGTGAAATCCTTCAAAGAGCCTTAGCAGATTTCTCAGGAGAAATATCTTATCATTACCCAGCTGGAAAAACCTGGGAATTTCTGAAAAGGTCACGTTTTGTAATGTCCACCATTGTCCACTCCTCACCCATTCCTGATGCTCCAGTGTATTATATTGATGGTTCCTCATCAGGAAGGGGCGGAATTACTGATCCTTCACTGACCACTACTGTACATACCAATTATAAATCTGCTCAACAAGTGTAACTTGCCACCCTGATACATTTACTATCCCATATATCTGGCCCATGTAATGTGGTGAGTGATTTTGCAATGTAGTTGGCTTATTTTCTGGAATTGCTCACTGCTTCTTTTAAATGCCCATAATCCTATAATTCAAGAGCTACTCCATAAACTACAAGATCTCCTCTGAAAAAGAACATTCCCTATATACATCTCCCACATCCGTTCGCATAGCCAGCTCCCCAGGGCAATGGTTCGAGGGAAATGAAGCAGCAGATCTCTTGGCAGCACCTGTATTTAAATCAGCTGAGGAAGAGCACCAGACTCTACATATAAATGCCCTCCGTCTTCATGTACACCATGGCATCCCATGGAGACAAGCTAGACAAATTGTCAGTAATTGTCCTGTCTGTGCTCCTTTACATTGTACATCCCATGTGGCTGGGGCTAATCCTCGAGGTTTACAGACAAACGAATTGTAGCAGATGGATGTAACTCATACTAACTTATTCCCCAACAAACCTTTTTTTTGTGGTCATTAACACTTATTCTCATTTTATATGGGCTATTCCAATGACTTCTAAAAAGAGCCAAATCTGTTTGTTCCTTCTTACTTTAGTGCTTCTCTGTCATGGGTATTCCCCATACCATAAAAAAGATAATGGTCCTTCTTACACCAGCAAAAACTTCAAATCCTTTTAGCGAGGAGTGGCAAATCAAACATATTACAGGAATTCCATATAATCCACAAGGACAAGGAATTGTTGAACGTGCTCACCGAACACTTAAAAACTCAGTTATTAAAGCAACGAGAAACAAGTATGCCTCCAATGGATTTTTTTTTTTTTTGTTTTGGGTCACACCTGGCGGCTCAGGGTTACTCCTGGCTCTGCACTCAGGAATTACCCTGGCGTGCTCAGGGACCATGATGGGACGCCGGGATCGAACCCGGGCGGCAGGGCCGCGTGCAAGGCAAACGCCCTACCCGCTGGGCTATCGCCTGGCCCCACCAATGGATTCTTTATCTTTAACGTTATTCACCTTAAATTTCTTAAATATACCTCAAGGAGATCCCTATAGCATGGCTGAACATCACTTTCAAGAAGATATGCAAACTCAAAAACAGTCAATTCACCTATCTGGGTGAAAATTGATGATAAATGGATTGCAGGTCACCTCTCTCATTCGGAGAAGATGTTATGCTTTCATTTCTACAGATGATAACCCTGCCAAGAAACTCTGGGTTCCTCTGCGACTTGTCAAGACTAGAATTCTCCAAGAATCAGAAAACAACTAATTCTTTCAATATAAAGCCTTAAATTTTAAATTGCAAGCTGCTGTTTAAACCTCCCGGATTGGTTCATTTTAATAATGATCTTGTTTTGCAGCCTGTTGATCATGGTTCATGTCTAATAATAATGATCTTGCCTTGCAGCCTATTGATGTTCTAGCTGGAGATAAACGCTTTCTCTCTTATGAAATGCAAAAAAAAGCAGTTTCTTAAGTGTTTAATGTGTAAGTGTTAATCTTTCCTTGCTGCCTTGGAGTGAGTTTAAAGGTGAGAGCACGTGAAAAACCCTCAAGGAGAAGGTATTTTTTGTAAGAATTTTCTAAGGTTTTTATTATAAGAATGACTAATGAAGATTTTTTAATGCTTTGAAGAAAAATGGACTCCCGTGTATGATGTTCAGTGTCAAGGTTTTAAAAATTAATGAGTTTTCTAATGTTTTGTTTACAGGTAAAAAAAAAAAGGTGGAAAAATGGGTGGACTCCGAGCATAGTGCTCAATGTCAAAATGTTTCAAGGATTAATGATAGAGTTTCCTTTTTTAATGTTTTTGCTCACAGGTATTTACAGAAAAAGAACTTGGCTGTTACAGATTCCTTCTATGATGTTTAATGTTTTGAACTCTCATCACAGTGCTCATTACAAATAGGTTTGCTAAATCAATGAAAAAAGTTTTTCTAATGATTCTGTTCACAGGATAAGACATTGGAATGCAATAGACTTGTGCTATGGCGCTCAATACTCTGAGACTCCTAAAACAGTGCTCACTAAAAATTTAATAATTTGAAAAAATGATTTTTTCTAATGTTCTATTCACAGGAAAAGACACTTTCTCACCATCATATTTGCCGGCTTTATATTCATGAAGCACTTGATTCATTACCATTTATCACCCTAGATGGGTCATATATACAGCTGTAATATACTGATCGATCAAATGTGTGTGTGTGTGTGTGGTGGCCACCATTATGTTTGTGATTAATGTTGTGTCTATGTTATGTCTCAACTACTACCTTCTCAATTTCTGACCACTACAAGCCTCTATTGGATTCATCAGCTCTGTTGCTGACCTACTAGACTCATCAATTTTGGATTCATCAATTCTCATACTTATCTCCCTGCTCCACCCATGTTGGAGCTTCTTTATGTCTTCTCTCCATCCCAGACTTGGATTCCTGCCAAAGCCCTAATATCTCTATTTGTGACTAATCTTGGAAAATGTTTTTATCTCGCCTAAGATTAAGTTACAGGTATGATTACCAGTGCCAGTGTTCCCTTGCTGAAGAAGCCCTGCAAGATGCCTACACCAGTGTTCCGGACACCTGTTCCAGCGCTCAAGACTCCTGTTCCAGTGCTCAAGACATTTGTTCCAGTGTTCCTGAGACCTGATTCAGTGTTCCTGACAATTCAACGAGTTCCTGATCGCTGCTCTCCAGAGACTCATTCACGTGATCACCGCTATTGCTGTTCCAGAAGTAGTCCCTCAGACTTTGTTCCAGACACGCGACTTTACATAAAATATGGCAAATTGACTCTCACTAATTATGGACAGTGCAAACTATAGTTCGTTATAATCAGATAGCTAGAAACACTTTGTCACAAACTTTGCTTTGGGTCCAAAAACAAGTTAGGATCCTGAAGTAACATGTAATATCACTTTGTAATTGGAAATGTTCCTTTTTGTTTAATTTTCTGTATGTGTTAGCCCAAATTTTGTATTTTTTCAGTTTTATTTTAGTAAACTAAACAGGGGAAGTTGTTGGGTGACACGCCCTACTTTAAGCTCCAGCTACACTTAGCTTGCAGCCCCTCCCAGCTCAGCTAGGGAGGCTTTGAATCAGCTCTGGCACTTGTAAAGCCAAAAGGCCCACCTGAAGTGCTGCATTTCAATAGAGTTGTTTACCTGTATTCATCTCTAGATAGCCCAGCCCATGAAGGGCCAGGCTGGGAAGTTTTGGCAGATTTCTATCTATAAAATAAGCTGGGAGAAGAGAGAAGGCTTTTTTTTTTTTGCCATTTTGGCTTCCCTTGGGTTTTCCTCTCTCCGTCCTCTCCGTTCTCTGTTGGGCTTCAACACGTGGTGGCAGCCATCTTGGCCTACACGTGGCAGGGGCCCAGCCGGGAACCCAGAGTCCGGAGTTTTTCCTGTTCTTGGATTGTATATCAGAACCTGTGATAGTAAAGCCTTTTAAAACTGTGCCGGATTCCTGAGTTTTCATCCATTCCCTGCTGGTTTCAGAGGTAGAAGGGAACTCCTTTCTTGGTATTGTTGGGGACCCCAGTGGCTCCCCCGACAGAAGAATATAATACAAAACTCAACAAAATGAACACCTCACCAAGAGTAGTCTATCCAGCTAGATTATTATCTATATTTGAAGGAATGATGCAGATTTCAGGGAGAGACAATAGTTTAGGGAATTTATAGCCTTAAAATCAGTTTGCAAGAAGCATTAAAAAGCTCCTTTAAAGGGCAGGAGAAACTTTACAGCATGTAGAATTGAGTATGGCACTTATTAATGGTGCATATGTTGTCCTCTACTTGATCAAGAAGAGTTAAAAACAAAGCAATAAATCATTTTAAAAATTGACATTCATTGAATTATTTTTTTGATAATTCCATTTTCCATCCCTTTAAGTTCTGTTGGAGCAAGTAATATGAAATAAGTCTGTTAAACGCTGGTGAAGGATGTGGAGGGAAACTAGGCACAGAGGTGGAGGGAAGGGAACATTGATGCTGGCATATTATATGCCTGAAACAACTTTATCCTGAACAACTTTGTAAACCACAGTGTCGTAATAATTTTTAATGAAATATATAGAAGAGGACCTAGAAAAATTAAAAAATGTTCCACATTCATGGATTGGAAGAATAACATTGTCCAAATGACCATCCTACCTAAATTATTAAATAGATTCTGTAAAATCTACATTAAAATTCATATGATATTCTTCAAGATAGTAGAAATCTCACTAATAAAGTTTGATGGAAGCATGAAAAAAACACCCCAAATAGTCAAAGCCATACTGAAAAATATGAAATTGATAATTGTCTAATTACTTAGTAGGAAACTGAAAGAGTTGGCCACCCAATGGGGTGACTGACTGGGAGCCTCAGAATGCCGCACCTACCAATGAAAACTCTGAGAGACCGGGTCCTATGCAAAAACAAGGGCTTTTATTAATATTCGAGTATACCTGGGCTCATAGCATGACTACAAGCAGTCAGCGGCTAAGAGCCCCGAGCCCTTCCAGGGAGGATCTTTTAAGAGATAATTCCCGCTGCTACAGAAAAGCCCACGCATAACCATCCAATAGATTTAAAATATTACATCAAGGTCTGCACACAGGCAGAAAATCACTTTGTAACAAGTAACTATCACCTACCAATCAGGTCACATTCAATACTTCTTTTCTATATTTGAGTGTGGCTAGATACACATGTGGGTAGGTAAGCAACAGCTATGCTGTGTGCGATGCAAGAATGCAATTCAGGCAACTCAAGCCAGATAGCAAGTTCTGGGTGGGGGTCTGGGTCTCCCAGCCTCTAACAGGAATTTGTTCTGGGCCTTTTGTAGATAACAGGATGAAAAGGTTACTTCAGGATGAAAAGGTCACTTAGGCCCTAAATTGGTAACTTTCCATGAGTAGACCTGCCCTGTTTGGGGAGGGATAGCTGCTCTCTTTCAAAACTATACTATAAATCTATAGTGATCAAAGCAGCATGGTACTGGAAGAAGGATAGACACTCCTTGGGTTATCAAGTCCCAAAGACAAATCCTAGACCTATGGTTAACTTATTTTCAGCATGAAGTGGACTAAGGATAGCTTCTTCACAAATAAGGGTCGAGGGAAACAGGAGAACCACCTGTAAAAAAATGAGCTGATCCATATCTCACTTTTAGTATTATAGTCATTTAAAAGTGGAATGAAGATCTTGAGCTTAGACCAGAATCTACAAAATACATAGAAGAAATATAGGCAGAGCACTTCAAGTTATGATTATTCTTTATTGACAACCCTAATTGCTAGCCCTGGTTTAGTATTGTAAACGAAGGGTTGCTTTCTCTCTCTCCTGTACACCCTTTACTTATGCTTATTCTAATACAAAGTATTTTTAAAGTATTTTATTATACCCCCGTGAGAAATCTAAAAAAAAATATAATAAAAAATTTTTCATATAGACACATAGAGACAGTTAAGGCTATGCATTGGTGAATTAATTACACCTGGGCATCAAACATATTTCCTAACTAGATGCATCAGTTGCCCTTAGATTGATTCTAATACTTTACACCGCTAAAAGAAGGCTCCCACTGTGGAACTGGATGGACCCAGGGCAAGCAGTGAGTAAATTACCCTGGTCTAGACATGGGATGGACTAAAGTGTCCTGCACAATCTTCTGAGAACAAGGTCATAGCTCTGTTCTGACACAAAGCTACAGGCTAGATCAATAGGACTCTGAGGGGTTCCGGGATAAACAATCTGGTGAGAGGAAAGTAGTCTGGGATATATGGTGAGATATCCCCAGGAATGGTCAACCTGTAAATCCCAGGTGTAGGTAATGTCTGGATCTTTAACGTGTTTATACAAAATGATTAGAAATGTTATTGAAATAATTGTTTAGCAGCCAAGGATGAGAAAACAATGCTCCTGAGGTTCCACCCTATAGCCCCAGGAGCTGGGGCATGGCCCCCTGGTGGTTTTGCCTTGGTAGAGAAGCTTCCCTCCAATCCATTGTTTTGGCATAAAAGAGTCTACCTCTTGTAACCCCTCCCCTAACCTTTTGTAAAGTATATATCTTGGGAAAATTGATTTGTCTTGGAGGTGGTGTGTGTGTGGAGTTAGTTGGAGTAAGGCATGAATGGAGACCCATTAAACCTTAGATTTTCTAGAACTAGTGACTGTGCTGCTTTTTCTATTGACTGGGGGGGAACAGTCTTCAGCCCAGAATGAAGCCAGGAAGTCTGCCAGACCCCAATATCTGTTGGGGACCCTGCTCAGCCCCTACAGTTATGAACCTCAGAAAGAATTTTTTTTAATTAAACATTTTATTATACCACTGTGAGATATACAATTACAACGTTGATCATATTTGGAGGTTTCAGTCACATAGTGTTCCAGCACCCCTCCCTCCACCAGTGCCCATTCCCCACCACCAATTCCCCAATTCCCTCCCCCTCACATAGCCTGCCTAAATGGCAGGTTCTTTAATAGAAAGAATTTTTAATAGTATGACTCCATACCAAGGAAACAGGAAAAAAGAAAACAATTAGGTCACCACAAAATTAAAGAGTTTTGTTATAGCAAAACAAATTAAAAAAAAAAGAGTCCTCAAAACCAAAACAAACAAACAAAAAAAAAAATTTCAACAGGCTAAAACAGAATAATGCTCAATGGAATGGGAGAATATATTTGCATCCAACACATCCCACACATCAGATATAGGTTTAATATCGAAAACTTATGGATCTCTGCCTCAGGTATTCTCCCTGGGCTGGCTGGGCGGGCGCCTGGGGTCGTGGTAGAGCCCCAGGCCTCGGCAGAAGGTGGAACTACAACCCCCAGAAGTCCGAGCTGAAGCGGAAGTAAACAGACATTTTGAACTCCTCACACCAGCATGTCTCTACCTCAGGTATTCTCCCTGGGGGTGCGGCTGGCCGGGCGGCCACTCATGTGGTCGCTTATTAATACAAAAAACTAGGAAATTCAACACCAAGGGGAAGGTAATACCCTCAAGAAAAAAAGAAACAGTACACTAGAGGACTCTATCCCTGAACACCACAACACCATGGGGGAAACAACGCAGATCCCCAGTTCGAAGAACAGATGAAGGAATCAACCCTGAAGACTCAAAAAGAATACAGATGTGCATGATCCTCTCTGATAATGAATTTAGAGAAGAAATTGTTAGGATGCTTAAGGAGCTCAATGAAAAAATGGAGCAGATGTCCAGTAAAATACAGGAGAACATAAACGAAAAAATTGAAAGGGCAGTCAATAGAATTATGGGAGGAAATGAGAGCAGAAATGAGAACCATGCAAATAGAAATATCATCGCTTAAAAACTCAGTAGATGAAATGAAAAACACAATGGGCTCTCAACAGTGGGATGACAGCAGCGGAAGAGAGAATCAGTGAGACTGAAGATGAGCTGCAGAAAGCACTCAGAGAACTACATAAGATGGAAAAAGACTAGAAAATGGATCAGCAACGGAACAGAGAACAATGGGATGAAGCCAGGCGGAACAACATAAGAATTATCGGAGTCCCAGAGGGACAGGAAAGTAACCCCAAGGAAATTAAAACAGTAAAAACATCCTGGCTGAAAAGTTCCCGAGTTAAAGGATGAAGGCATCCAGATCCAAGAAGCCCGACGAGTACCAGCAAGAAGAGACCCCAATAGAAAGACCCCAAGACACATCCTAGTCAAAGTAATGGATGCCATAGACAGAGACATAATTCTTCAGCAAGAAATTGTATACAAAGGAGCATCCATTCGACTTTCAGCAGACTTCTCAGAAGACACCCTCCAAGCCCAAGGCAGTGGTGGGATATAGTAAAAAAACTTAATGAAATGAATGCCTCAGCAAGAATTCTTTATCCAGCTAAACTCTCACTCAGATTTGAAGGACAGATATACAACTTCTTGGATAAACAACAGCTTAGGAACTTTGTAAAATCAAAACCAACCTTAAAAGAAGGACTGAAAGATCTACTATAAGACGAGACATAACCCAAAAGAACAACCAACCTATACAGAAAGATGGCACAAAATCCCATGACAATAATCTCTCTCAATGTCAATGGTCTAAATGCACCAGTTAAGAGACACAGAGTGGCAAAATGGATCAAAAAATTGAATCCGACATTCTGCTGCCTTCAAGAAACACACCTGAACAATTGAGCAAAGACAGGCTCAAAATAAAAGGCTGGAAAACAATCCTTCACTCAAACAACCCATCCAAAAGGGCTGGGGTAGCCATACTGGTATCCGACAACATAGACTTCAGGCTGAAGAAGGTCAGAAGGGACAGTGAAGGTCACTCTTAATAGTCAAGGGATGCATATATCAGGAAGAAATCACGCTATTAAACATATATGCACCCCAACGAGGGGCCAGCAAAATACCTAAAACAACTACTAATAGACTTCAAAGAAGACATTGACAGCAACACAATTGTAGTTGGAGACTTCAACACTGCTCTATCAACCCTGGATAGATCAACAAGATTGAAACTTACCAAGGAAATACTGGCCCTAAAAGAAGAGATGGAAGAAAGAGGGCTGGTAGACATATACAGGGCATTTCATCCCCAAAAAAGCTGAATACACTTTCTTCTCCAGTGCACATGGAACATACCCAAAATAGATGACATGCTGAGCCATAAATCATACCTCCATAAAATCAAGAAGATAGAAATTGTGCCAACTATTTTTTCAGACCATGATGCACTGAAAATAGAAGTTAATTGTACACAAAAAAGGAGACCAATACCAAGTACCTGAAAACTAAACAGCTCACTGCTGAACAACCAGCAAGTCATAAAAGAAATCAAAGAGGAAATCCAAAGATTCCTGGAAACAAATGAGACTGAAGACACGAATTACCAGAACTTGTGGGATACAGCAAAAGCAGTGTTAAGAGGCAAGTTCATAGCTCTTCAAGCATTCATCAGAAAAGAAGAAAAGGCCATCACAAACAGTCTGACTCTCACAACTTAAGATCTTAGAGAGTGATCAACAAAAGGAGCCCAACCCAAGCAGAAAGAAAAGAAATAATAAAAACTTAGAGCAGAAATCAATGAGATGGAATGTCAAAAAACAATCCAGAAGATCAACGAAACCAAAAGCTGGTTCTTTGAAAAAAAATAAACAAGATTGACAAACCACTTGCAAGACTTGTAAGAAAAGGAAAAGAGAGAACCCAAATAAATAGAATCAGAAATGAAAACGGGGACATCACAACAGAAACCACAGAAATTCAAAAGATCATCAGAGATTACTATGAGAGCCTGTATGCCACGAAACAAGAGAACCTAGAAGAAATGGACAAATTCCTGAATTCCTATAGCCTCCCAAGTCTGCAACAAGAAGATTTGGAATACCTCAACAAACCTATCTCCATCGAGGAGATGGAATCGGTAATCAAAAGTCTCCCCAAACACAAAAGCCCAGGTCCAGATGGATTCACCAGTGAATTCTACAAAACCTTTAAAGAGGGACCTACTCCCAATTCTTTTTTAAGCTCTTCCGGCAAATTGAAGAAACAGAAACACTCCCAAATAGCTTTTACGAGGCACATATCACCCTGATACCCAAAGCAGACAGAGATGTCACAAAAAAAGGAAAACTACAGACCAATCTCCCTGATGAATACAGATGCTAAGATCTTCAACAAAATACTAGCAAATAGAATCCAAAGAGTCATCAAAAAGATTATACACCATGACCAAGTGGGATTCATCCCGGAATGCAAGGATGGTTCAACATCCCAAGTCAATCAACATAATACATCATATCAAACAAAAAGAAAAATAAAAACCATATGATCATATCAATAGATGCAGAGAAGGCATTTGACAAGATTCAACACCCGTTCATGATAAAAGCTCTCCGAAAAATGGGGATTGAAGGAACCTTCCTCAAGATAATCCAGGCCATCTACTACAAGCCCACAGCGAGCATCATTCTCAATGGGGAAAACTGAAAGCCTTCCCCTTAAGATCAGGGACAAGACAAGGCTGCCCACTCTCACCACTTCTATTCAATATAGTACTGGAAGTACTTGCCATAGCAATCAGGGAAGAAAAAGACATTAAGGGCATCCAGATAGGAAGGGAAGAAGCCAAGTTGTCACTATTTGCAGATGACATGATATTATACCTGGAAAACCCGAAACTCTCTACCAAGAGGCTCCTAGAAATAATACATTCCTATAGTAGAGTGGCAGGGTACAAAATCAATACCCAAAAAGTCAATGGCCTTCCTATATGCAAACAGCGAAAGAGAAGAAAGGGACATTAAAGAAACTATCCCATTCACAATTGTGCCGCAGAAAATCAAATACCTAGGAATCAGTTTGACAAAGAATGTAAAGGATCTCTACAAAGAAAACTACAAAACGTTACTTCAGGAAATAAAAGAAGACCTGAGGAAATGGAGACACATTCCCTGCTCATGGATTGGAAGGATTAACATTATCAAAATGGTAATACTCCCTAGAGCTTTATACAGATTCAATGCGGTCCCTATAAAGATACCCATGATGTTCTTCAAAGAAATTGAACAAACACTCCTGAAATTTGTATGGAATAATAAACCCCCACGAATAGCTAAAGCAATCCTTGGGAAAAAGAAGATGGGAGGTATCACTTTCCCCAACCTCAAGCTCTACTACAGAGCAGTTGTAATTAAGACAGTGTGGTATTGGTATAGAGACAGACCTGTAGACCTATGGAATAGAACTGAATATCCTGAAACACACTCTCAAATATACAACCACTTAATCTTCGATAAAGGAGCAAAAAATATTAAGTGGAGCAAAGAAAGCCTCTTCAACAAATGGTGCTGGGAAAACTGGGCACGCCATGTAAAAAATGAACTTAGACCTCCTTCTAACGCCATGCACAAAAGTCAGATCAAAATGGATTCTAGATCTCAACATCAGACATGAATCTATAAGGTACATCGAAGAAAACATAGGGAGAAACGCTCTACGACATCGAAACGAAAAGTATCTTTAAAGGCGACACACCACTGACCAAGCAAATGGAAGCAAAGATAAACAAATGGGATTATATAAAATTGAAAAGCTTCTGCACCTCAAAAGAAACGGTGACCAAGATACAAAGACAATCCACAGAGTGGGAAAGGATATTCACCCAATACCCATCCTGACAAGGGGTTAATATCCAGGATATATCAGGCACTGGTAGCACTCCACAAGAAAAACAGCCAACCCCATCAAAAAATGGGGGGAAGAAATGAACAGAAGCTTCCAAAAAGAAGAAATTCGAATGGCCAAAAGGCATATGAAAAGTGCTCTTCATCTTTAATCATCAGGGAGATGCAAATCAAAACAACAATGAGGTACCATCTCACACCACAGAGACTGGCACACATCCAAAACAGCAAGAACAACCGGTGCTGGCGTGGATGTGGGGAAAAAGGGACTCTCATCCACTGTTGGTGGGAGTGCCGACTGGTCCAGCCCCTTTTGGAAAACAATATGGGCATTCCTCCGAAAACTAGATATTGAGCTCCCATTTGATCCAGCAATAGCACTCCTGGGAATATACCCGAGAAACCGAAAAACACATAGCAGAAACACTATCTGTACTTCTTTATTCATCTCTGCGCTATTCACTATAGCTAGAATCTGAAACAACCTAAATGCCTGAGAACAGAGGACTGGCTAAAGAAACTGTGGTTCATCTACACTATGGAATACTATGCAGCTGTCAGAAAAGGTGAAATTATGAAATTTACCTGCAAATGGATGGACATGGAGTCTATCATGCTGAGGGAAATTAGTCAGAAGGAAAAGGACAGATATAGAATGACTGCATTCATTAATAGGATATAAATAGATACCAGTGTTTAACTATAGGGAAATGGTAATGGCAGATTAAAAACTCACCATTGAATA
>JAJIBD010030387.1:0-26016 GCA_021461705.1 Cryptotis parvus
GCTATAAGGAAAGCCTTAAGCTGTGGTTAGGAAAATTGGAAACAATAGGTGATGTTAAGATTTTAATGGTGGTGGATTGGAGTTGAATCAAATATCCATAAAATTAAGTAAAAAAAACTCTGTTAAAAAGTTGAGGATGATTCTTAAAGGTGGAAATTATTACAAGCATGTAGCGGGGATCAGAGGCTAGGTAAGACAGAAAAATGGAGCAGTGTGCTAACAATTGTTGAAGAGAGATACTAATATGAACCTAGGACTGAGCATTAAATACAGGCAAGAAAGATACATTTGACAGCTCTTTAATGTATGTTCTGCAATTCATAGTGCGGAAGGGAAAGGAAAAGAGAGAAAGAGAGAGAAAGGGGGAGAAGAAAAAGAACCTGCCATGGGTGAGCTGGGAGGGGAGGGGGGGAACCCTGGGACGTTGGTGGTGGGAGATGGGCACTGGTGGAGAGGATGGGTAACGGAACACTGTATAGCCAAAAACAAATATAATTTTTAATTGGTATCAGCTTTCGTAATTGTATCTATAGCGGTATAATAAATGAGTAAAAAGAGGAAGTTGAGTAGAAGACAACTAAAGTTCAGTATGTTCAATAAGTGAAAGCAATGCACAGATGGTCAAGAATTCATATCTAACAGCTCAGTAAAAGTATGGCTCTGTAAAGCCATTATGAGATATATGTTGTAATATGCAATATAATGTTAATTAATTACTGCTGTGCTGGTAAGGGGAGCAGGCAGGGAGGTAGGTGGGAAGCAAGGATCTTGGTAGCAGTAAGAGCACGTTGGTGTTGGGACTGGTGTTGGAATCTTGAATACCTGAAGCTACTGTACTGTGAACAACTTGTAAATCATGGTGTTTAAATAAAGTTTAAAAAAATTAAAAAATAATTTTAAAAAAAAAAGAGTATAAAGGAGTTCATCACACAATTAGCACCACTGTTGTTCAGAGTGTCAAGGGCGTTCTAGTTCTCCTTACCCTGTATAGGAGAACTTGGAAGAAAACCTCTTAATATACAGGAAAAACAATGTCACAAAACAAGTTATTCAAGACTAATTCAAACCACAAACCAAATTTGTCACAAAACAAACTTTTTGAAATAACCACCCATATGTCAAAACAAGTCAGAATACAATAAAAAGGCAGAGATTTGTGGTATTCAGCCAGTACATAGCAATCTTACTTGGTTAATTGTTTTCTTTTCTTTCTTTCTTTTTGGGTCACACTTGGCAATGCTCAGGGGGTTGCTTCTGGCTCTAACGCTCAGGAATTACTCCTGGCAGTGCTCAAAGGACCATATAGGATGCTGGAGAGTGAATCTGGGTTGGCAGCTTGCAAGGCAAACTCCCTACCTACTGTATTATAGCTCCAGACCTTGGCTGATTGTTAAAAAAACTGAAATTCTCCTGGTTAGAGAAGAGTTTTTTTCTGGGTTCCTAAGTAGCCCTCCCCCACTCCCTCACTTAATTGCTCCAGAACCTTGACTGAGAGACTCGTACATGACAATACATCATCTGAAGAGTTATGGCTTCTAAGATCAGAAGATTCTGCAGCCACTCTCAGTACCTGGCCAGAATTCAATCAGCCTGAACAGTACTTTGAATCACTGCCTCACAAAATGAGAGAGAGAAAGTATAGTGCAAAAGATGGATATTCTGAAAGCAGTGCTTGCGCAAAGAGGGAGATATGAAGAACTCACCAGGGCCCTCACTTTGGAGAAAGTTCCAAAGGAAGAAAAGAGCAGGGAGAGGACAAGAAACTAGCGGTGGGTTGGGTGACAGTATAGTCACTAGTGCATATACCTTGCATGAAGCTAAACTGGGTTCAATCCCTGCATCTCATATAATCCCAGAGGCCCCCCAGGAGTAATTCCTGAGTACTGAACTTGAACACTGCTGGGTGTGGCCCAAGAATAGCAACAACAAGAGCCAACAACGCTGCAATGACCCTGGAGAATATTTATTATTCAGTAGAGTGTAAATTTGCATCCTTTCACTCACTACTTATTTTACTTTCCTCAAATGCATCTAGTCACCTTCTAAAGTACCTTCTGGGCACAACATAGCTTGGGTACATTGGAAAAAGCAGGATCTTAAAAAACTAACCACAGAGATTTGATGGACAATTTGATTTCTAGGTATCTCTCTAAAGAACATGAAAGTAGTAACACAAAAGTTCATATCCACTCAACATTAATTGCAGCATTATTTACAGTAAATGAATACAGAAGCAATCAAAATGCCATTCATTTTAAAGAATGATGTTAGTGCGGTTGTATAATGTAACATTATTCAGTTATTTTTAAAAATGATGAAAATTTTTCATTTCAAGTGAAGTGGAAGGAGCTCAGCGGAATATGGTGACATAAACTAAGTCATAATGGAGACTAGCATTTCATGATTGGCATTAGAACTAAGGTTACTGATGGCAGAGTGGGATGAGTGAGAAACAAGATGGAAGAGTTGAGGAAAAAATTGCAAGATTTTATTTATTTTCAAAAAAGGTGCAAGATTTTGTTTATGAGGGAAATGTCTGATTTTTCTGGAGTAAAAGGTAAAGAAAACTTTGTATTCTGCAATCTGACAAAATCAATCACGATAATCATGTAAAGAGATTGATTCTCTTGAGTGGTCTCCTTTGTTTTCCTCCTTGAGATAGCATAAGAGTTGGAGTGGACAGCATGCGAGTGTTCTTGTGGTGGAGTGAGAACAGGAATTTTGTTGAATGTTGAGGGACTATGTACTGCCCTTAGGCTTTCCTGGTACTGCTTTGGGTTGGAGAAGGTCTGCTAAATCCCATAGTCAATCACTGTGGAGGCTGACAGCAGAAAGGTTCTACCCAGCCAGCCCCTTATTCCCTTTGGCAGTCTTCCTGTGGCCCTTGACCACAGAGTTATTTTAGCTTCTTGGCATGGGTGACCCACTCTAGTAACTTTCCAGAGTCTCTGCTACATTGTTTTTAATCATCTAAAGGCACACACTTATTTCTAGGTCTTTCCTTCCACGAGAGAGTCACTCAGGAAATAATTCAACCTCTCCCTGCTGGGCCTGTTGGTTTGGCTTTTACCTTTTCCTTTTAAAAGAAGAACGCCTTGCTGGAAGGTTTTTCTTTCAGTAAACACAGGAAGGGGGGCGCGATCTTATGGCCCCTCTATTCTTGCTCTTCCTTGCATCAATCCAACACAATACTATACTTCAGTGCCTGGGGAACAAAGGGTAGGCCCTCTTTGGCTTGACTTGCTGAGACTTACCTGATACATAAATGTGAGTAGGTTCTCAAGATTTGACCTGGAATTACTTAGTAATCCATTTTATCTCTGCAAAGTCTACATTTTATCTCCACCAAGGGCAAATATTTAAACCAACTAGGTAAAAAAAAAAAAGTATTGAACCAAAAATCCTTTGCACCAGCTTTTTTTAAATGATTAGGACACGCTAATCTTTTCTCTCGCTTCTGACAAGCAGCCTCAAGATTTTATTTATGAGCACATTAAGAAGTGGTTGCTGGGCCTAAGATGTGGCTCTGTGGCTCAACACCCAAAGTCTTTGACTCTATCCCCAGCACCAAAAAAAAAAAAAAAAAAAACAGACAGATTTGTCAGCAGAAGTAGCTACTGACTTTGGATCTTTGCATTCTCTCTATTTAAAAATATAAAGAGTGAGCTTTTGAATTTTCTTTATTTCTTACTAACTTGCTATCATTTATTTCTCAAAATGTGTTATGAATAGAGAGAAAAGATGTAAGGGTCCATTACATAGTTCATTCTGAACCTGTTTGGTGCTCCACTACTCCAGGTGAAGCTTGCTTCAGGCTGATTTCACTAGACTTACTCTGGAGCTAGGGTGGAACCCTCTCTTTCAACTAAGTCCCCAAAAGCCATACCTGACCTGTGCCATATTAAGGACCTGCAGCGCGATCGAACTGTGTGGCTACCCATACAGATTTACCAACAAATAACATGCTGCGCACTATCATGCTTACTGTCTTTTGGCGAGAGAAAATAGAAAACAATCTCTGGCCTAATACATCAGTGTGTTCTGTGAAGGCTAACTACAAAGACTCTCCCCAAGCACAGCAATAATACTAGAAAACCAGTTGGGGAAAGCCATGAAATCCACCAAGTTCAATGAGCAGAAACAATATCACGAAAACGGCACCAACCAGCTCAGTAAACTCTTAAATGTTGTCTTTGGTGACACCATGATGAGGATGTTCCATGAGATCAAAGAAACAATGGCACAGACAGTAAAGCAAAACACAAGAAAGTATGAGTCAAAATGAAAATAATACTACAATCAGAAATGACACAAATAATGAGCAAGGTAGTGATATAGAAAGTATGGTTACTGAGGGCGGCTCGGGAGGCGGGAGCCTGGCTCCGCGCCGGGCCTCAGCTGACTATGGAACCCGAGGAGGCAGATGGAGGCTTTAGGAGTGGGCCCATCGCCTCCAGGGAGTCCCAAGCAACCGGATGGGACTCGTCCACCACACTAGCCACCATTTTTAGTTTGTCAGAGCTGGGGAGAAATATCCACGACCAGAGGACCAGCAAAAACCGGTTCCGAGGCGCCCGCGGCCACTACTAAGTGGTGAAACAATGATGTTTTTGGTACACTGCATTCCGCGAACAGCAGGAGGGGTTTGCTGAGAGGGAGATATACAGAGGAAGGAAATGACATATAGAGCCGCCCGGGTGGTTTGGGATCCGAGGAGGAGGAGACAGGGGCGTTAGTGATGGGAGATGGAGTTCGGGTGGAGGGTGCATCTTGGAACCCTGTGGAGCCAGGACTCCACATGAGCATCCTTCAATTAAAAAAAAAAGGAGAAAAGGTTGGAATAAATAAATAAATAAATAAATATCTGCAGGGCTAGCCACAATGTGTAAAAGAAGAGGGAGAGAGATGCAGGAGATAGAGGGAGAAAAGAGGAGGAAGCAGGGCTACCTGCTACCAGCCTGGAGGTGAGTGGGAGGGGGTGGAGTACATTGGTGGTGGAAAGTGGGGTACTAGGTGGGTGGGATGGGTGCTGGAATACTGTATTACCAAGAACCAATTGCACCTTTTGTAATTGTATGTCTCATTGGTGGTATAATAAAGAATAAAAATATTAAAAAAAAAAAAAAAAGAAAGAAAGTATGGTTACTGGTCTTTAACACTCCAGAGTTCCAACAGCTGCTATGGCCCAATTATCTGGACCATTAGAATGGATTTACTAATAAAACAGAATCATGCTGCTACACCTTACCTTGAGATGATAGCCAATCTTATAGATTAAGGGAAGATCAAGAAACCAAGTGACTTGGACATGATCTTCATGTAATTGTACTACCTGACCCTAAAAAAGTAATTGAAGCCGTTTTACCACTCAGTGAAATCCTTCAAAGAGCCTTAGCAGATTTCTCGGGAGAACTATCTTATCATTACCCAGATGGAAAAAACCTGGGAATTTACGAAAAGGTCAATTTTGTAATGTCCACCATTGTCCACTCCTCACCCATTCCTGATGCTCCAGTGTATTATATTGATGATTCCTCATCAGGAAGGGGCGGAATTACTGATCCTTCACTGACCACTACTGTACATACAATTATAAATCTGCTCAACAAGTGTAACCTTGCCACCCCTGATACATTTACTATCCCATATATCTGTCCATGTAATGTGGTGAGTGATTTTGCAATGTAGTTGGCTTATTTTCTGGAATTGTCACTGCTTCTTTAAATGCCCATAATCCTATAATTCAAGAGCTACTCCACAAACTACAAGATCTTCTCTGAAAAGAACTTTCCCCTATATCAATCCCACATCCGTTGCATAGTCAGCTCCCCCAGGGCAATGATTCGAGAAGTGAAGCAGCAGATCTCTTGGCAGCATCTGTATTTAAATCAGCTGAGGAAGAGCACCAGACTCTACATATAAATGCCCCTCCGTCTTCATGTACACCATGGCATCCCATGGAGACAAGCTAGGACAAATTGTCGTAACTTGTCCTTTCTGTGCTCCTTTACATTGTACATCATGTGGCTGGGGCTAATCCCTCTAGGTTTACAGACCAACAAATTGTACCAGATGGATGTAACTCATACTAATTTATTCCCCAACAAACCTTTTGTGGTCATTAACACTTATTCTCATTTTATATGGGCTATTCCAATGACTTCTCCAAAAGAGCCAAATCTGTTTGTTCCTTCTTACTTTAGTGCTTCTCTGTCATGGGTATTCATCATACCATAAAAAGATAATGATCCTTCTTACACCAGCAGAAACTTCAAATCCTTTAGCAAGGAGTGGCAAATGAAACATATTTCAGGAATTCCATATAATCCACAAGGACAAGGAATTGTTGAACATGCTCACCGAACACTTAAAACTCAGTTATTAAACAACGAGAAACAAGTATGCCTCAATGGATTTTTTTTTTTTTTTTTTTTTTTTGCTTTTTGGGTCACACCTGGCGATGCTCAGGGGTTACTCCTGGCTCTGCACTCAGGAATTACTCCTGGCATTGCTCAGGGGACCATATGGGACGCCGGGGATGCGAACCCGGGACGGCATGGGCGGCCGCTGCAAGGCAAACGCCCTACCAGCTGGGCTATCGCTCTGGCCCCACCAATGGAGTCTTTATCTTTAACGTTATCCACTTTAAATTTCTTAAATATACCCAAGGGAGATCCCTATAGCGTGGCTGAATGTCACTTTCAAGAAGATATGCAAACTCAAAAAACTGTCCATTCACCTATCTGGGTGAAAATTGATGATAAATGGATTGCAGGTCACCTTCTCATTCGGAGAAGATGTTATGCTTTCATCTCTACAGATGATAACCCTGCAAGAAACTCTGGGTTCCTCTGCGACTTGTCAAGACTAGAATTCTCCGGGAATCAGAAAACAACTAATTCTTTCAATATAATGTCTTAAATTTCAAATTCGCAAAGCTACTGTTTAAATTTCCGGATTGGTTCATTTTAGTAATGATCTTGTTTGCAGCCTTTTGATCATGGTTCTTGTCTAAAATAATGATCTTGTATTGCAGCCTATTTCTGTTCTAGCTGGAGATAAATTGTTTCTCTCTTATGAAATGCAAAAAAAAGCAGTTTCTTAAGTGTTTAATGTGTAAGTGTTAATCTTTCATTGCTGCCTTGGAGTGAGTTTAGAGGTGAGAGCATGTGAAAAACCCTCAAGGAGAAGGTATTTTTTTTTAAGAATTTTCTAAGATATAGAATGACTAATGAAGTTTTTTAATGCTTTTGAAGAAAAATGGACTCCCATGTATGATGTTCAGTGTCAAGGTTTTAAAAATTAATGAGTTTTCTAATGTTTCATTTACAGGTAAAAAAAAATAAGGTGGAAAAATGGGTGGACTCCAAGCATAGTGTTCAGTGTCAAAATGCTTCAAGGATTAATGTTCTTTAATGTTTTTGCTCACAGGTATTTACAGAAAAAGAACTTGGCTGTTACAAATTCCTTCTATGATGTTTAATGTTTTGAACTCTCATCACAGTGCTCATTACAAAGGTTTGCTAAATCAATGAAAAAAGTTTTTCTAATGATTCAGTTCATAGGATAAGACATTGGAATGCAATAGATTTGTGCTACAGCACTCAATACTCCAAGATTCCTAAAACAGTGCTCACTAAAAGTTTAATAATTTGAAAAAGTTATTTTTTTTCTAATGTTCTATTCACAGGAAAAGACACTTTCTCACCATCATATTTGCCGGCTTTATATTCATGAAGCACTTGATTCATTACCATTTACCGCCCTAGATGGGTCATATATACAGCTGTAATATACTGATCGATCAAATGTATATATGTGTCTATGGTGGCCACCATTACGCTTTTGTGATTAATGTTGTGTCTATGTTATGTCTCAACTACTACCTTCTCAATTTCTGACCACTACAGGCCTCTATTGGATTCATGAGCTCTGTTGCTGACCTACTAGACTCATCAATTTTGGATTCATCAATTCTCATGCTTATCACCCTGCTCGACCCATGTTGGAGCTTCTTTATGTTCTCTCCATCCCAGACTTGGATTCCTGCCAAAGCCCTAATATCTCTATTTGTGGCTAATCTTGGAGAATGTTTTTATCTCGCCTGAGATTAAGTTACAGGTATGATTACCAGTGCCAGTGTTACCTTGCTAAAGAAGCTCTGCAAGATGCCTACACCAGCGTTCCGGACACCTGTTCACAGTGCTCAAAACATTTGTTCCAGTGTTCCTGAGACCTAATTCAGTGTTCCCAACAATTCAACAAGTTCCTGATTGCTGATGTCCAGAGACTCATTCACATGATCATCATAATTGCTGTTCCAGAAGTAGTCCCTCAGACTTTGTTCCAGACACGCGAATTTAAATAAAATATGGCAAATTGATTCTCACTAATTATGGACAGTGCAAACTTGGTTAGTTATAACCAGATAGCTGGAAACACTTTGTAACAAATTTTGCTTTGGGTCCAAAAACAAGTTAGGATCCTGAAGTAATATGCAATATCACCTTGTAATTGGAAATGTTCCTTTTGATTAATTTTCTGTATGGGTTAGCCCAAATTTTGTATTTTTCAGTTTTTATTTTAGTAAACTAAACAGGGGAAGTTGTTGGGTGACATGCTTTACTTTAAGTTCCAGCTACACTTAGCTTGCAGCCCCCTCCCAGTTCAGTTAGGGAGGCTTTGAATCAGCTCTGGCACTTGTAAAGCCAAAAGGCCCACCTGCAGTGCTGCATTTGAATAGAGTTGTTTACCTGTATTCATCTCTAGATAGCCCAGCCCATGAAAGGCCAGACTGGGAAGTTTTGGCAGATTTCTATTTATACAATAAGCTGGGAGAAGAGAGATGGCCTTTTTTTTTTTTTTTTTTTTTTTTGCCATTTTGGCTTCCCTTGGTGTTTTCCTCTCTCCGTCCTCCTCTCCGCTCTTGGGCTTTAACATGTGGTGGCTGCCATCTTGGCCTAAGCGTGGCCGGGGCCCAGCCGGGAACGTAGAGTCTGGAGTTTTTCCTGTTCTTGAATTGAATATCAGAACCTGTGATAGTAAAGCCTTTTAAAACTGTGCCGGATTCCTGAGTTTTCATCCATTCCCTGCTGGTTTCGGAGGTAGAAGGGAACTCCCTTTCTTAGTATTGTTGGGGCCCCCCAGTGGCTCCCCGACAGAAGAATATAATACAAAACTCAACAAAATGAACACCTCACCAAGAATACTCTATCCAGCTAGATTATTATCTATATTTGAAGGAATGATGCAGATTTCAGGGAGAGACAATAGTTTAGGGAATTTATAGCCTTAAAATCAGTTTGCAAGAAGCATTAAAAGCTCCTTTAAAGGGCAGGGAGAAACTTTACAGCATGTAGAATTGAGTATGGCACTTATTAATTGTGCATATATTGTCCTCTACTTGATCAAGAAGGAGTTAAAAACAAAGCAATAAATCATTTAAAAAATTGACATTTATTGAATTATTTTCTGATAATTCCATTTTCCATCCCTTTAAGTTCTGTTGGAGCAAGTAATATGAAATAAGTCTGTTAAATACTGGTGAAGGATGTGGGAGGGAAAGTAGGCACAGAGGTGGAGGGAAGGGAACATTGATGCTGGCATATTATATGCCTGAAACAACTTTATTCTGAACAACTTTGTAAACCACAGTGTCATAATAATTTTTTAATGAAATATATAGAAGAGGACCTAGAAAAAATTAAAAAATGTTCCACATTCATGGATTGGAAGAATAACATTGTCCAAATGACCATCCTACCTAAATTATTAAATAGATTCTGTAAAATCTACATTAAAATTCATATGATATTCTTCAAGATAGTAGAAATCTCACTAATAAAGTTTGATGGAAGCATGAGAAAAAACACCCCAAATAGTCAAAGCCATACTGAAAAATATGAAATTGATAATTGTCTAATTACTTAGTAGGAAACTGAAAGAGTTGGCCACCCAATCGGGTGACTGACTGGGAGCCTCAGAATGCCGCACCTACCAAGGAAAACTCTGAGAGACCGGGTCCTATGCAAAAGCAAGGGTTTTTATTAATATTCGAGTATACCTGGGCTCATAGCATGACCACAAGCAGTCAGCGGCTAAGAGCCCCGAGCCCTTCCAGGGAGGATCTTTTAAGAGATAATTCCAGCCGCTACAGAAAAGCCCGTGCATAACCATCCAATAGATTTAAAATATTACATCAAGGTCTGTGCACAGGCAGAAAATCACTTTGTAACAAGTAACTATCACCTACCAATCAGGTCACATTCAATACTTCTTTCTATATTTGGTGTGGCTAGATACACTTGTGGGTAGGTCAGCAACAGCTATGCTGCGTACGTGCAGGAATGCAATTCAGGCAATTCCAAGCCAGATAGCAGGTTCTGGGTGGGGGTCTGGGTCTCCCCAACCTCTAACAGGAATTTGTTCTGGGCCTTTGTAGATAACAGGATGAAAAGGTTACTTCAGGATGAAAAGGTCACTTGGGCCCTAAATTGGTAACTTTCCATGAGTAGACCTGCCCTGTTTTGGGGGAGGGGATAGCTGCTCTCTTTCAAAACTATACTATAAATCTATAGTGATCAAAGCAGCATGGTACTGGAAGAAGGATAGACACTCCTTGGATTATCAAGTCCCAAAGACAAATCCCTAGACCTATGGTTAACTTATTTTCAGCATGAAGTGGACTAAGGATAGCTTCTTCAACAAATGGGGTTCGAGGAAACAGGAGAACCACCTGTAAAAAAAATGAGCTGGATCCATATCTCACTTTTTAGTCATTATAGTCATTTAAAAGTGGAATGAAGATCTTGAGCTCGGACCAGAATCTACAAAATACATAGGAAGAAAATATAGGCAGAGCACTTTAAGTTATGATTACTCTTTATTGACAACCCTAATTGCTAGCCCTGGTTTAGTATTGTAAGCGAAGGGTTGCTTCTCTCTCTCCTGTACACCCTTTACTTATGCTTATGCTAATACAAAGTATTTTTTTATATAGACACATGGAGACAGTTAAGTCTATGCATTGGTGAATTAATTACACCTGGGCATCAGTCATATTTCCTAACTAGATGCATCAGTTGCCCTTAGATTGATTCTAATACTTTACACCGCTAAAAGGAGGCTCCCACTGCGGAACTGGATGGACCCAAGGCAAGCAGTGAGTAAAATTACCCTGGTCTAGACATGGGATGGACTAAAGTGTCCTGCACAATCTTCTGAGAACAAGGTCATGGCTCTGTTCTGACACAAAGCTACAGGCTAGATCAATAGGACTCTGAGGGGTTCAGGGATAAACAATCTGGTGAGAGGAAAGTAGTCTGGGATATATGGTGAGATATCCCCAGGAATAGTCAACCTGTAAATCCCAGGTGTAGGTAATGTCTGGATCTCTTAACGTGTTTATACAAAAATGATTAGAAATGTTATTGAAATAATTGTTTAGCAGCCAAGGATGAGAGAAAACAATGCTCCTGAGGTTCCACCCTATAGCCCCAGGAGCTGGGGCATGGCCCCCTGGTGGTTTTGCCTTGGTTAGGAGAAGCTTCCTTCCAATCCATTGTTTTGGCATAAGTCTACCTCTTGTAACTCCCTCCCCTAACCTTTTTGTAAAGTATATATCTTGGGAAAATTGATTTGTCTTGGAGGTGGTGTGTGTGTGGAGTTAGTTGGAGTAAGGCATGAATGGAGACCCATTAAAGCCTTAGATTTTCTAGAACTAGTGACTGTGCTGCTTTTTCTATTAACTGGGGGACAGTCTTCAGCCCAGAATGAAGCCAGGAAGTCTGCCCAGACCCCGATATCTGTTGGGGACCCTGCTCAGCCCCTACAGTTATGAACCTCAGAAAGAATTTTTTTAATTAAACATTTTATTATACCACTGTGAGATATACAATTACAACGTTGATCATATTTGGAGGTTTCAGTCACATAGTGTTCCAGCACCCCTCCCTCCACCAGTGCCCATTCCCCACAACCAATTTCCCCAATTCCCTCCCCCTCACATAGCCTGCCTAAATGGCAGGTTCTTTAACAGAAAGAATTTTTAATAGTATGACTCCATAAGCAAAGGAAACAGGAAAAGAAAACAATTAGGTCTACACAAAATTAAAGAGTTTTGTTATAGCAAAAAAATTAAAAAAAAGAGTCCTCAAAACCAAAACAAACAAACAAAAAAAATTTCAACAGGCTAAAACAGAAAGATGCTCAATGGAATGGGGAGAATATATTTTGCATCCCCAACACATCAGATATAGGTTTAATATCGAAAACTTATGGATCTCTGCCTCAGGTATTCTCCCTGGGTGTCTGGCTGGCGGCGGGCGCCTGGGGTCGTGGTAGAGCCCCAGGCTTCGGCAGAAGGTGGAACTACAACCCCCAGAAGTCCGAGCTGAAGCGGAAGTAAACAGACATTTTGAACTCTCACACCGGCATGTCTCTGCCTCAGGTATTCTCCCTGGGGTGTGCGGCTGGCCGGGCGGGCCCACTCATGTGGCCGCTTATTAATACTAAAAACTAGGAAATTCAACACCAAGGGAAGGTAATACCCTCAAGAAAAAAGAAACAGTACACTAGAGGACTCTATCCCTGAACACCACAACACCATGGGGAAACAACGCAGATCCCCAGTTCGAAGAACAGATGAAGGAATCAACCCTGAAGACTCAAAAGAATACAGATGTGCATGATCTCTCTGACATTGAATTGAGAGCATAAATTGTTAGGATGCTTAAGGAGCTCAATGAAAAAAAGGAGCAGATGTCCAATAAAATACAGGAGAACATAAGCGAAAAAATTGAAAGGGCAGTCAATAAAATTATGGGAGGAAATGAGCAGAAATGAGAACCATGCAAATAGAAATATCATCGCTTAAAAACTCAGTAGATGAAATGAAAAACACAATCGGGGCTCTCAACAGTGGGATGACAGCAGCGGAAGAGAGAATCAGTGAGACTGAAGATGAGCTGCAGAAAGCACTCAGAGAACTACATAAGATGGAAAAAGACCGGAAAATGGATCAGCAACGGAACAGAGAACAATGGGATGAAGCCAGGTGGAACAACATAAGAATTATTGGAGTCCCAGAGGGACAGGAAAGTAACCCCAAGGAAATTAAAACAGTTAAAAACATCCTGGCTGAAAAGTTCCCGAGTTAAAGGATGAAGGCATCCAGATCCAAGAAGCCTGACGAGTACCAGCAAGAAGAGACCCCAACAGAAAGACCCCAAGACACATCTTAGTCAAAGTAATGGATGCCATAGACAGAGACAGAATTCTTCAGGCAGCAAGATCAAAAGGAAATTGTATACAAAGGAGCATCCATTCGACTTTCAGCAGACTTCTCAGAAGACACCCTCCAAGCCCGAAGGCAGTGGTGGGATATAGTAAAAAAATTTAATGAAATGAATGCCTCAGCAAGAATTCTTTATCCAGCTAAACTCTCACTCAGATTTGAAGGACAGATATACAATTTCTTGGATAAACAACAGCTTAGGAACTTTGTAAAATCAAAACCAACCTTAAAAGAAGGACTGAAAGATCTACTATAAGACGATACATAACCCAAAAGAACAACCAATCTATACAGAAAGATGGCACAAAATCCCATGACAATAATCTCTCTCAATGTCAATGGTCTAAATGCACCAGTTAAGAGACACAGAGTGGCAAAATGGATCAAAAAACTGAATCCGACATTCTGCTGCCTTCAAGAAACACACCTGAACAATTGGAGCAAAGACAGGCTCAAAATAAAAGGCTGGAAAACAATCCTTCACTCGAACAACCCATCCAAAAGGGTTGGGGGTAGCCATACTGGTATCCAACAACATAGACTTCAGGCTAAAGAAGGTCAGAAGGGACAGTGAAGGTCACTTCTTAATAGTCAAGGGATGCATATATCAGGAAGAAATCACGCTATTAAACATATATGCACCCAACGAGGGGCCAGCAAAATACCTAAAACAACTACTAATAGACTTCAAAGAAGACATTGACAGCAACACAATTGTAGTTGGAGACTTCAACACTGCTCCTATCAACCCTGGACAGATCAACAAGATTGAAACTTACCAAGGAAATACTGGCCCTAAAAAGAAGAGATGGAAGAAAGAGGGATGGTAGACATATACAGGGCATTTCATCCCCAAAAAGCTGAATACACTTTCTTCTCCAGTGCACATGGAATATACTCCAAAATAGATGACATGCTGAGCCATAAATCATACCTCCATAAAATCAAGAAGATAGAAATTGTGCCAACTATTTTTTCAGACCATGATGCACTGAAAATAGAAGTTAATTGTACACAAAAACGGAGACCAATACCAAGTACCTGGAAACTAAACAGCTCACTGCTGAACAACCAGCAAGTCATAAAAAGAAATCAAAGAGGAAATCCAAAGTTTCCTGGAAACAAATGAGACTGAAGACACGAATTACCAGAACTTGTGGGATACAGCAAAAGCAGTGTTATGAGGCAAGTTCATAGCTCTTCAAGCATTCATCAGAAAAGAAGAAAAGGCCATCACAAACAGTCTGACCTCACAACTTAAGATCTTAGAGAGTGATCAACAAAAGGAGCCCAACCCAAGCAGAAAGAAAGAAATAATAAAACTTAGAGCAGAAATCAATGAGATGGAATGTCAAAAAACAATCCAGAAGTTCAACGAAACCAAAAGCTGGTTCTTTGAAAAAAATAAACAAGATTGACAAACCACTTGCAAGACTTGTAAGAAAAGGAAAAGAGAGAACCCAAATAAATAGAATCAGAAATGAAAACAGGGACATCACAACAGAAACCACAGAAATTCAAAAGATCATCAGAGATTTCTATGAGAACCTGCATGCCACGAAACAAGAGAACCTAGAAGAAATGGACAAATTCCTGAATTCCTATAGCCTCCCAAGTCTGCAACAAGAAGATTTGGAATACCTCAACAAACCTATCTCCATCGAGGAGATGGAATCGGTAATCAAAAGTCTCCCCAAACACAAAAGCCCAGGTTCAGATGAATTCACCAGTGAATTCTACAAAACCTTTAAAAGAGGACCTACTCCCAATTCTTTTTAAGCTCTTCCGGCAAATTGAAGAAACAGAAACACTCCCAAATAGCTTTTACGAGGCACATATCACCCTGATACCCAAAGCAGCCAGAGATATCACAAAAAAAGGAAAACTACAGACCAATCTCCCTGATGAATACAGATGCTAAGATCTTCAACAAAATACTAGCAAATAGAATCCAAAGAGTCATCAAAAAGATTATACACCATGACCAAAGTGGGATTCATCCCGGGAATGCAAGGATGGTTCAACATCCGCAAGTCAATCAACATAATACATCATATCAACAAAAAGAAAAATAAAAACCATATGATCATATCAATAGATGCAGAGAAGGCATTTGACAAGATTCAACACCCGTTCATGATAAAAGCTCTCCGTAAGATGGGGATTGAAGGAACCTTCATCAAGATAATCCAGGCCATCTACTACAAGCCCACAGCAAGCATCATTCTCAATGGGGAAAAACTGAAAGCCTTCCCCTTAAGATCAGGGACAAGACAAGGCTGCCCACTCTCACCACTTCTATTCAATATAGTATTGGAAGTACTTGCCATAGCAATCAGGGAAGAAAAAAGACATTAAGGGCATCTGGATAGGAAGGGAAGAAGCCAAGTTGTCACTATTTGCAGATGACATGATATTATACCTGGAAAACCTGAAACTCTCTACCAAGAGGCTCCTAGAAATAATACATTCCTATAGTAGAGTGGCAGGGTACAAAATCAATACCCAAAAGTCAATGGCCTTCCTATATGCAAACAGCGAAAGAGAAGAAAAGGGACATTAAAGAAACTATCCCATTCACAATTGCGCCGCAGAAAATCAAATACCTAGGAATCAGTTTGACAAAGAATGTAAAGGATATCTACAAAGAAAACTACAAAACGTTACTTCAGGAAATAAAAGAAGACCTGAGGAAATGGAGACACATTCCTTGCTCATGGATTGGAAGGATTAACATTATCAAAATGGTAATACTCCCTAGAGCTTTATACAGATTCAATGCGGTCCCTATAAAGATACCCATGATGTTCTTCAAAGAAATTGAACAAACACTCCTGAAATTTGTATGGAATAATAAACCCCCACGAATAGCTAAAGCAATCCTTGGGAAAAAGAAGATGGGAGGTATCACTTTCCCCAACCTCAAGCTCTACTACAGAGCAGTTGTAATTAAGACAGTGTGGTATTGGTATAGAGACAGACCCGTAGACCTATGGAATAGAACTGAATATCCTGAAACACACTCTCAAATATACAACCACTTAATCTTCGATAAAGGAGCAAAAAATATTAAGTGGAGCAAAGAAAGCCTCTTCAACAAATGGTGCTGGGAAAACTGGGCATTTATGTGTAAAAAAATGAACTTAGACCTCCTTCTAACGCCATGCACAAAAGTCAGATCAAAATGGATTATAGATCTCAACATCAGACATGAATCTATAAGGTACATAGAAGAAAACATAGTAGAAATGCTCTACGACATCGAAACTAAAAGTATCTTTAAAGACGACACACCACTGACCAAGCAAATGGAAGCAAAGATAAACAAATGGGATTATATAAAATTGAAAAGCTTCTGCACCTCAAAAGAAATGGTGACCAAGATACAAAGACAATCCACAGAGTGGGAAAGGATATTCACCCAATACCCATCTGACAAGGGGTTAATATCCAGGATATATCAGGCACTGGTAGCCCTTCACAAGAAAAAAACAGCCAACCCCATCAAAAAATGGGGAGAAGAAATGAACAGAAGCTTCCCAAAAAGAAGAAATTCGAATGGCCAAAAGGCATATGAAAAAGTGCTCTTCATCTTTAATCATCAGGGAGATGCAAATCAAAACAACAATGAGGTACCATCTCACACCACAGAGACTGGCACACATCCAAAACAGCAAGAACAACCGGTGCTGGCGTGGATGTGGGGAAAAAGGGACTCTCATCCACTGTTGGTGGGAGTGCCGACTGGTCCAGCCCTTTTGGAAAACAATATGGGCATTCCTCCGAAAACTAGACATTGAGCTCCCATTTGATCCAGCAATAGCACTCCTGGGAATATACCCGAAAGACGGAAAAATACATAGCAGAAACACTATCTGTACTTCTTTATTCATCTCTGCGCTAT
This sequence comes from Cryptotis parvus, assembly GCA_021461705.1. Lineage (NCBI taxonomy): Eukaryota > Metazoa > Chordata > Mammalia > Eulipotyphla > Soricidae > Cryptotis > Cryptotis parvus. Next base: position 17,199 of record JAJIBD010030387.1, read on the forward strand.
TCACTATAGCTAGAATCTGGAAACAACCTAAATGCCCGAGAACAGAGGACTGGCTAAAGAAACTGTGGTTCATCTACACTATGGAATACTATGCAGCTGTCAGAAAAGATGAAATTATGAAATTTACCTGCAAATGGATGGACATGGAGACTATCATGCTGAGTGAAATTAGTCAGAAGGAAAAGGACAGATATAGAATGACTGCATTCATTAATAGGATATAAATAGATACCAGTGTTGTACTAAATGTGGGAAATGGTAATGGCAGATTAAAACTCACCATTGAATATACACAAAGAGACTTAAGTGATAAACTCTAAATATCTGCAGGACTAGCCACAATGTGTAAAAATAAGAGGGAGAGAGATGCAGAGACAGAGAGAGAGAAAGAGAGGAAACGGGGCTACCTGATGTTGAGGCAGCCTGGGGTGGGTGGGAGGGTGTGGGGTACATTGGTGGTGGAAATGGGGCACTGGTGGAGGGGATGGGTGCTGGAATACTGTATTACCAAGAACCAAGTGTGAACACCTTTGTAATTGTATGTCTCACGGTGGTATAATAAAAAAAATAAATAAATAAATAAAATAAATAAATAAATAAATAAATAAATAAAACTTATGGAGAACTCTGAAAGAGTAACAACAACAACAAAAAACCTAAAAAACCCATAAAGAAAATTGGTTAGCCACTCCCAATAAAGTAATTCTTTACCTATACCTCATGCTACACACAAAGTTAATCAAAATGTGCTGCAGGGCACAGTGTTAGACCCAAATTCATCAAATATAGCAAGGGAAAACATAGGCAGAGCTCTGTGTTGTTTGACTTCAAAGTCACTTCAACTCATTGTCACTGGACAAAAAAAAAGCAAAAATAAACAAATGGGAAATTTTCTTCATTTTGGAAGAAACAATGGCAAAAAAAATTTTGAAACACTGCACTAAATGCAAGAAAATATTCACATATGACCATCTTAAAAAGAACTCATCTCCAAGATACCTAAAGCACCTACAAAAGTCAATAACCCAAAACCAACCAACCCCATAAAAAATGGGGAGAGTTTATGAGCAGTTATCTCCCTAAAGAAGACATCTATATGGATAACAGAAATATAACAAGTGTGATATCTCACACCAGTGAGAACGGCCTTCTTCAAAATGTCCAGAAACAGACAGAGTTGGTGAGGGATATGGTAAAAATGAGCCTTCATTCAGTGATAGTGTATGGTTTGGTCTTTTATGGAAGAAAGTGGGGATCTGTCAAAAAAAAATCAAGAATAAAGATTTCCATACAGCCCAGGGGATTCACTCGTTGTCATCTACACAAATAACAGATAGATATTCTTTCAAAAAACACGTTCAATATTCATTGAAGCACTATTTACAATATCCAAGGTCTGTAAACAGCCAAAGTACTCAACAACAGATGATTTAATAAAGAAATTTATACATATCATGGACACACACACACACACACACACACAAACTATGTGGATCTAAGAAAGATAAAGTTTTGCAACTTGCATGGTACCGGTAGGATATCATGTTAAGTGAAGTGGTCAGAAAAAGGAAAAAGCAAAAGCAGTAGGATCTTTAATAAGTAAAGCATAAAGAAATAAATGGAGTAGACCATTGATTAATTATTAATGAAAACACCGTGTTTAATGAAAACAATGAAAACAAGCCCCAAGCTTCTATCTAAAGAACTGAGGCTGCTTTGAAGAGGGAAAAGGGTGCAAGTGACAACAAACTAGGGACAGTAGATATTGATACTCTAATGGTGGTTGTACTGAAGTAACATATAAGACTAAAAGTTATTAGTAATTATTAATACTATTGTAAATCATTATATGTTATGTGGGATCTTAAAAGGCACAGTACCCCCCCAAGGCCTGTCAGACAGCTGAGACCAGGGTTCTGAGACTATAAATAGGGACCCAGGAAAGCATGGGGAGGGGGATTCGGGACTGAGAGAGCAGCAACCTCTAGAGCCTGGCCAGCACCTAGGCTATGGGATCTCTCTGGTACCTGAGCCGAATGGCCAGCACCAGGAAGAAGAAGCTGCTCCTGATGCCTAGGCCAGAGGGGCCAGCACCAGAGCCACAAGGCCTGGTGCCTGAGCCCGAGGGCTGACATCAGAGCTACATGGCTACACAGAGCTTCAGGGTTCTGAGTATTAGGACCACCTTCAGCAGGGCAACACCCAGGAACTCAAGAATTAGATAGGGATTCAGAGACACAGTAGCAAAAGATGAAACAAGGTAACTAGGGAAATAGACAGGGACATATACTAGGAGTCCAGAGAAAATAAGCCCTAAAGAGAATGGCCCTGAGCTGAAAGGACCTAAGGAAAAGGGTCCTCACCGGAGAGGTCCTCAGAAAGGACCAGAAGCATGAAGCCTTGAACATAGACATCCAGAAGTGAGAGGCCCTGACAAGAGAAGAGCCTGCACAGACCTCCCCAAAGAGAGAGCAGCTTGCAGGAGAAACGGGAGTAGAGAGACAGAGGCCCAGGAGAGGTTCCTGCAGAAAGCAAGCAGCAAGATGAAACAAGCAGCAAGATGAAACACTTAAAGAGTAACCTTCAGGAACCTCTAGCCTTGGCTCTTTATTCCTGGGACTGGTCAGAGGAAACGGTCTCCAGGACACCGTTTCAACAGGGGAGGGGGTCCTAATGGCCAGTGAGTACTGCTAAGGACCCAGTTAGGCCCCAGCATCTGGTGCCACAGTCACCCCTGACCCCCAAGTAATATTAAGGCTATGGAATCCACAGGAGGTCCCTTGATCCTGGGGCCTTGGAATCTCCCTGAGATGGGGGATCCACAATCCTCTCTCCAATACAGTTATTTCTTAAGCTTTAACAACCTCAAAAAATAAATTATGGAAAAAACAGCTTTGTTTTGTTTTGTTTCTCTATAGAGACCCAACAATATTTGGTGCGAAACACTAATTTAAAGGCATCTTAAGTGTTGTACATCTGTTTTATCACTTGAAGTATCTTTCTGATACTTTTTGACTTATAAATGTTTTTTGAACTTATATAATGCTTTTAATGACCGCTAAGCACCATGGAACTATTTGTTGAGGACCTGATTTTGACTTTGAGTTAATATGACTGTTTTCCTTAGCAAAGTTCCCCTGTTTCCCCCATTTTTTTCCAGTGATGATCTTAGACTATTTCCTCTACCTTACTATGGATAAAATAATGCACAGAAATTACAAAAAGAAAGTACACCAGATAACATAAAGAATTTTTTTCAAGCAGGAAAACTAATTGAAATGTATTATTAAAACAACTGCATTTGTAAAGTGACTATTGATGGTGATATTTTCTTTGATACTATAATCACAGGATTAAAAGCTCTTGGAGTGAATTTGAATCCTAGACTCCTAGGTTATTATTACCACAAAAACTTGTGGAATTGAACAAGTTTTTGTTATGGGCATATTCATTGAAAATGGAAGTTGATTGAAAAGTTGTTTGCATTTTTCTTAATAATAAAAAATGTTACAAACATAAGATGATAATGGAAAATAGGAGCCACAGCTGCCATGCTCTTCTGAATCTATGAAATGTTGAGCTCTTTTTTTGCTGAGTGTCATTATGATTAATGGATACCATATTTTTACTGCCATTAGAACACTTGTAAAATTAAGCTAGAATTACCACAGTTGACTGCTATTAGTCAAAGCTCCAGGATCCTGTGCTAAAAATACACCCTTGCTAAGTGATAGATTTCGACAGTTGTACAGAGAAGACTTCTAAAGATTAGTTTCTGGAAAGTATACATTACTTGTTGCAATAAAGGTACTGTTAAGAGATATCTAGCCCAGACTTGTTTATATATGGATGTATTCTGCATAACAATTTCATAGAAATAATATAATAACAATAATGATAATAGTAAGACTTTCCTCACTAAAAAGTCTTTTTTTGGTAAAAAGATTGTAGTTTTATAAATATTACTGCATTCACATCTTAAGTTTTTTTGGAAGGTAAGTTATAATGATCAAATCCTCCAGAGGGATCTGGTGGAGAGAGGGGTGCTGCAATATTGTATGACTGAAACTGAATGATGAACAGCTCTGTGAATGTCTGTCTCAGGGTGTTATAATAAAATTCTTTTTAAAAAATCCTTTATTGGTGCAATAATTGCATTTTCAGCTGGATGGATTATTGAGGAAACCAGATTGGCCTAGATTCCTCATTCCTCCCACTTAGAGTTCTGATCCCAGTGATCAAAAAGTATACTGCTTCAAAGCATCCCTAAGGGGCAAAGGCCTAGACAGTTCAGTAGTAGAATAACCCAGCTCTGAACTGAGAGTTTCCCCCATTACCTCCTTGTATGGTCCCCAAATCAAAAACAAAACCAAAAAGGCAATCTCAGATGCTATTGTTTTATGCCAAAATCTTTATGAGTGTCACATAGAGTGAAAAAAATTTTATAGTGTTAAAATAGACATAATATAAGCTCTACTATTTTAACCTTTTTCTTTTCTGCCCCTCGAATTGTTGCAGGTGTGGCTGCGGTGCCTGGCTGTGTCAGCAGATGGCAGACAGGAGACAGGTTTGTTACACCCAGGGTTCTGCCCCCATGGGCCCTGGATAGTTGATGGTCTGACATAGAAAAAAGACTGGGTCCCTTGGGATGAACCTAGAACCGCGGCAGAGCCTGGCAAGCTATCCATGGTATATTTGATATGCCAAAAATAGTAACTATAATGGACCTCATTCCCAAAGAGTAGAGATGTTACTGGCGCCCACTCGGGCAAATTGATGAACAATGGGAAGACAAGTGACAAGTGAACCTTTATCTTAAAATTTTGACTGTATGGGATAACAGGGGGTTGATTCGAGGATCTTGCAAGGCAAGCACCTTACCCTCCATACTATTTCTCTAGACCCCCCCATCTTAACAATTTTTACATGTATAATGTAGTAGCATGTTCATTCATATTTGTATGACCAATCTCTAGAACACTTTTGATCTTGCAAAATTAAAACTCTATACCCATTCTATACAATTATCTCTTCCCCAGCTCATAATAACTATCATTCTGCTTTCTTTTACATGACTTTATTTTGAATATCTCAAATCGGCCGGAGCATACAATGGTTGTTCTTTTTGCGACTGATTTATTTGGCATATTTCACTAAGCATAATGTCCTCTTAGTTTACCCATTTTTGCCATGTGTCAAATTGCCTTTAATTTTAAATCTCAATAAAGTTCCATTGAATGAATTTATTTATTCATTCATCCATTGATAGACACTTAGTTTTGCTTCTACCCACTGGCTAATGTGATGAATGCTTCTGTGAAAATGGGTTTGTAAATATTTTTTCAAGATCCCCTTTCAATTTTAGAAGGATAAATCCAAAGTGGAATTTCTGTATCATATGATAACTCTATTTTTTTTTTTTTTGAGAAATTGCCATCCTGTTTTCCACAGCAGCTGCACACTTTAGATTCCCACAAGCAAAGCATAAGGTTTTCCAATTTCTTCATATCTTTGCCAGCACTTCTTATTTTAACATTATCATAATTTTCCAATAGCAAACTATTAAGTGTGGGGGTAGTATCTGGGCTTTTTGATATGTGTGCCCCTAATAAGTGATGAAAGCAGCTTTTCATGTGACTGTTGGCCATTTGTTTATCCTATAGAACCATTTTTCTATCAAGTGTTTTTTCATATTTTCAAATATCAGTAGGTCTCTCTTTGTCATTGAGGACATAGGGGTTGCAGGTATTATGCTTTACTATTTTGTTTGTAGTGCTGATGATTGAACCCAGGTCTTATGCATACAAAGGTTGTATCTTGTGAAACTTATCCCAGGTCGTGTTACATATTCTGGATATTAACTCCATATAAGGCAATCTGTAAACATTTTCTTCCATACTACATTGTCTCAATTACACATGGAATAAGGAATAAAATAAGTTGAATTCATATAAGCAAGAAAGTAGGAGAAGTGGTTGTGAGGGACTAGCTACAAGGCAATAAGGAGAGTTCATAGTAGGTCTGAACTTAGCTGTGCTCTGGGATGTATCTAATGCAGAAAATGATGACTATATTTGAAAATGTAAATTGTATCATTAAAATTTCTTATTTTCTTTTTTGCTTTGTGGGTCACACCAGCAATTCGGCGGTTCCTCCTGGCTCTTTGCTTAGGAATTACTCCTAGTGCTGCTCATTAAGGACCATATGGGATGCCAGGATCGAATCCACGGGTCGACCGCAAAAACCAGAGCAAATGCCCTACCCTCTGTGCTATCTCACAGCCCACATTGAAATTTGTTTAAAAAATTAGAATTCAAAAGTTCCCAATAGTAAATATACAAGATAATAATTTGTTAAGTAACTTGATGGATGCGAGTTTTCCATGGTATACGTACATCAGATTATTGTCCTGTGCCCTTTGGCACATCTTAATGCCTTGTCAATTATATCAATAAGGCTGAAAATCATTAAAAAATGTTTGCATTGGGTTATTTTTTTCATTATTTGGAGTGCTTTCTCACAATAATGGCTTAAATTGGATCTCTTAAATTTTCCATCGAAATCAGTATTATTTTCAACTCCTTTTTTTGGTGGGGGTGGAAGCACTACTCACCTGACAGTGCTCAGAGCTAGCTCCTGGCTCTACACTTAGAGATCTGCACTAGAGGGTTCAGAAGTCCATTCAAGTGTCTTGAATTGAGCCCAGGTTGGCTGCGCGCACAGTAAAAGCCTGCCCACTGTACTGTTGCTCCTATCCTTCTTCTAAGACCTTAGTACATACCACAATCCAACAAACACGTCAAACTCTCATTTGTAGTCTTTTCTCATTCCCATGTTATCTGTCTTATCATTTCTAATTTCAGCAGTCTTTGAGGAATGTACACAACACACCTTCATCCATCATTTCTATCATACTAGTATGTACTAATTAGATGTAGAGACCAAAAAACATAAAAGTAAGTGAGTTAAAATAATTGAAAGTGATGCATTATGTTAAAATTTTTATTTTTATGACATTGATTCCATTTGAGACTTCATAAAATATTTTAATGATGGTGTTTAACAACTAACTTACAAAATTTCTAAAATCAGAAATCTTGTGAGCTAATTGGTCCAACATACTCTCAACACATCCTTGTTAAGACGGCTTCTTCTGACTTTAGTCTTGTTCAGGCTTTTTAAAATGCTTCAACTTTATTCTTTCGCAAAAACCTACCAAATAAATATCCAGTATTATAAATCCATCTAAATTTAGTGCCTGTCTCGATCATCACAATATTTGTGCACCTCTGTGATGTGAACTTTGTGTCACTTCCTGAAAGGAGCCAGGTGCTCACATCCAGCTCTTCATACAGACCTTGCACATTCTTGACTCCGTCCTGCTTCCTCTCTCAATGTTTCTGGGAAGCTTTCTCTCTCGTCCAAGTTCAACCTCATCGAACAGTTCCTATTCTATAGACTTTTCAAGGCCTTCTTTGAGTTCAGTAATTTTTTTTACTTTTTTTTTTTTTTTTGGCGGAGGTTTTTGACTCACTCACGATGCTCAGGAATTACTCCTGGCAGTGCTAGGGGGCCATATGGGATGCCAGAGATCAGCCAATTAGAATGTTTGCAACCGCAAACACTCCACCTGCTCTACTATGGCTCCAGCCCCGTTATTTTGTACTGTGCTCTTTGTTTCTAACCTTAGGGTTTACCTCTAACTCTGTGCTCAGGATGCTGAAGATGTTTAGGGAACCGTAGAGTGTGTTGGTATCATAGCCGTCAGCTGCATGCAAGGCAAGCACCTTACTGCTGTATTACCTCTTCTGACTGCTTTTTGCTACTACAACTTCTACCATAAGAAGTGGTCTTTATCAAGTATCAAAGACAGCATGGATCTGAAACTAAAATTCTCACCTAGGACAGTGTGCTTTCTTTAAAACAAGAAAGATTTTGGCTTGATTATTTAGAGAATATGGTTAGAGGTTTTATAGTTACAAGATCCGTTGATAATCTTATCATCTACCACAGTCTATTCAGTCAGGAATGGTATTAAGCTCACACACCATTTCAAGGAATTTCCCTGAGAATTCGCGGCAATGTATTGTAACAGTTCAGCTTCAAACAGAATACTACTACGAGTGAAGAACAAAATTATTCTCTTGTGTGGTTTTGGCAGTTACTGAAATGTCTAAGTATTCAATTGCATAATAATTGAATGGAGATTTCCTTTCCTAACTTTACCCAGAGTTTTCAGCATTATGAAGGTTATGTTATAGCTAGCGATGGAGATCCAGGTCTTTTAGTCACCTTGTCAATACAAAGTATTGTCAACAGGAAAATTTACATGATTGGGAGTTGGGGGTTCTTGGTATGATTACAAAGAACTCTGCAATAGAACTGGGCTTGCTAAAAGCAGCTCTATATCTCCACATCACAGAACATAAAAACTACAACCATCTGCCAAAGTAGCAAATGCAAGCTTCTTAGCGACAGTTCTACCACCGTAGGAATTCACATCTCTGTCTTGGACGAGGGACCTAGGCTGTGAAGTAGGGTCTTGTCTTTCTGAAATAAGTGTGTAGGAGAGACCCTTATACCTCAAAGTCTTTGTTCAGTTTCTCCCCCCCTGTAGCTCCCCCACCAGGTTGCATGATCCAGCAGCCATGCTTATGCTGAAATCTCTTTCACACTGATTTTTGGCAAATTACAAGAGGCAATAAAATTAAATAACCATAATAATAGCATAGTGAAATGATGATAACTTTAACCATGTCATTCTATGTCCTTGGACATTAAGTATCTCTATTTTTCTAGTCATATAAAAGTCCTCATA
>JAJIBD010030389.1:0-22008 GCA_021461705.1 Cryptotis parvus
CTGCGGCAAAGCCTGGCAAACTACCCGTGTTGTATTTGTATATATGCCAAATACAGTAACAATTATAGACCTCATTCCGGAATGGTTTGAGGCTCTTTATGTTCCTGGAGCAAGCAGATGCCCTTAGGCTCTACTAGCATGAGACAGGACATATGGAATGTTACTGGGGCCTGCTCAGCAAATCGATGATGAGCGGGAAGACAGTGATACAGTGAAAGACAACACTGAATGACAAGGTTTCTGGATGATAACATGTAGACGATAAAAATCACTTCCCATGTCCTTCTTTATGCTAATAGTTTTAGTAAATAGCAGACCAGACTATCATAGGCCGGCTCGCCGCGGCCGCGCTAGCGACACCCCACCGCGTTTCATCAATAAATGCTTTATTTAGAGGTGACTACAACAGTATGCCACCCGCAGCAAACACAACGAAGCTAGCAGTGTAATTTGATAATGCCAAATATCAGTAACATTTATATTAGGTTATTCCTTGACCTAATATAATTGTTTGAGCTCTTTATGTATCTGGAGCAAGCAGATAGATGCCTTTTGGGTTCTACCAGCAGAGACAGGACATAAGGAGATTCATATCACTGGTACCCGCTCTAACAAATAGATGATTAACGAGGACGATAGTGATGGTGATAGCACAAAATAGCTGTGATAAAAAAGTAAAAGTATCTACAATCTTGGTTAACTTTCAGAGTTCTCAAGTTTTAACTCAATTTCACGTAAATACGCATGTCTATATTGATGTCACATATCGATTATTAGAGTTTTTAGATGTTCTCACTGAGATTTCTTATGTGTTTACCTCTAAATATATTTTTTTTTAATTTTCAGTTTAGTTTGATTTAGTGCAGCCGGTTACAAGTGGGTGTGCTAGGAGCACTCTCCTGGGTCTGCACTCAGAAATCACTACTGTAGTATTCAGGACTTACAAATAGTTCTGAGGTTGAACTTGGGTCTGCCACTGTAAGCCGACTACCCTCTCCACCCAGTACTATCTCCTGAATCCACTTATTTTAAATACATATTAAGTTCAAATTTTGTTTACAAGCTATTTCTGCAATAGTCAGCTGTAATTCTTTTCAAATATTTACTGATAAACATAAATATTCACTGACCCGATTGTGATCTACTCCCTCTTTTATACTACTGTGATAATACGTTGTCATCTAGCTAATTTGTTTAAATCACTATTTGTATTCATAAACCCCAATGACAAAATTCACTTTTAATAGCTACAATAATGTCTGATCATTTATGTTTATATATGAAGTGATCACCTACTGCTTCCCATAATTTGGTATCTCAGTCTAAGATATCCATAAAAGTTCTCAAATTTATGCTCAACGAGAAAAGATTCACCTTTTACTTAAATTTCAGTCTCTGCAGAAACAGGCGTAATGCATAATTTTTGGTCTTCATATTTTTAAATACCTCTGTACTTCATGAAACTAAAATCTCCCAGACCTGAAACTTGGTCAATTTTTTTTTTTAATAGCTCCACTTTGTTTTCCAAATCTTTATAACAATAGCTATAAGAAGAGCAGAGTTATCCATTGCCTATGTCAGACTGTCTACAAATCATAAGCTTAATATAAAGTTGATATTGCTCTAGCAAATAAATCACAACTGTTTAAAAATATGTCCAATTTATATTCTTAAATTTCTTTAAAACCATAATTTTATTCCTTAAAGAATGAATAGTAAAAAAAAGCATCATATACTGAAAGCCTACTTTGTTTCAAGCATTATTCCAGGAAATTGTGACCTCAGAAATAAAACAAAGCCTGGTCAACAATGTTACAACATTTAGAACTTCAAATTTAGTATAATTTACAAACTAGATATACTAGTAAAATAATATTATTCATTATCAAGTCACCCTTCTGCAAATTCTGACTCTTTTGAATGTCATCTTTGGTTTCTCTTATATATTTTATTTTGGAAAGATACTTTAAACTCAATGAACTTTGAACTTTCTTTTTCAACTTTGTAATAAATTTTTTATAAGGGGCCAAACTATTTCTGCTGAGTCAATAAACAATCTCTCACTTACTGTTGGGGGATGATACAACCTAACCACATATTGAAGTAGAAAAATGACATCAGAGAACTGAGTAGCTAATTTTACATATTATTTTAGTATTAATCATTCATCTCCATTTCCAAAGACTGACATATATACATTTATAAGAATAATTGATAGACATTGATTACATTAATAGTAAGATAGGAATTGATCATAACACCCATTAAAATACTCTTAATTCATATTTGATAGCTTTTGTTTTCTTATTACAATCCACATATGCATTTCACCTTTGTTTGAGGTTTTAGAGTACTTATTAGATTTCTCATTTTCCTAATAAACACTTGTTTAAAGAGAAATTCTATAAGTTTACCATATACTAGGAATAACAACTTTTTATAACTACTTAGGTCTTAAATGTAAAAAATGAATTAGTTTATTGTAAAACCTGCTATTCTAGAGAAGATAACTGATATAATCTTACTTTTTTAAATGACTCTAGATAATCAAGAACTTTTAAAATTTTTGCATGAAAAATACTTTTATACATTTAAAAGTTTTAATTACAAATCAATATGTATTAAAATTAACTGCATTCCGCATTCTTTTTCAATTACAGTGAAAAATTATTATGTTTCAAGTTTTACTTATACTAAAGAAAGGAGACTGCTGTGTTAAGTTAAATAAAAATTAGGTACACATATCAGGAGTCTAGTTTCACAAAGTTCAAAATTGACTATTCAAGAAGCCAAGGTTTTTTTATTCAGTGATTTCAAGCTTTGAAATGCTGTTTTCATTGATCTGACACCAGCTTTAGAAAAAGCCAGAATTGTGTACCACCTATGATAATGCTCAAAGAACTGAATAATTAGTCTTCTATTTATTGACAGTGTTAAGAATTGACAGGTTCTGTTTCCAAGAAATTTACAGCAAACCTTCCAAATTAAATGGGAGGGATTAAAGAGGGGCTCTGTTAGCCTAGTCTATCCTGAGTGAAAACTCCCGGATAAACAAGGCTAGGTTGCTCAAACCGTGTTGATGCCCATTTCTCTCAGCGCATAAGGGTTTGAATGGACCCCGATCAGTAAAATGGGGGCTCAAGTCCCCTCTCAGTAGGAAAGAATAGACTATTTTGGCAAGATAAAGTGCAAAATATTGTAGTATTTAACTGTCATAATGAAATCCAGCCTACTTACAAGTAAAACCAAAATCCAAGAGGGTAGAAACACGGCCGGTGCAAAATATGGAGCCCAAAACAACATGAAGTTCAGCAAACACAGTAAACAAATCTATGCCGTAATTTCCAGTATATGGTTAAGTGAATCACTTTTACTACTTAAAGTTTAATTAGGGTTAAAGTTATTTTCTAGAACTGGAAAGATACACTGTTGGCTTGAGCAAGGACCCCAATTTGATTCTGTGGCACCATCTGACCCCTATTCTTTAAAAAGACATGGGGCCGGGCGATACACCAGCGGGTAGGGCATTTGCCTTTGCATGCGGCTGGCCCCTGTGCGGCCGAGGTTAAATCCGACATCCATATGGCCCCCTGAGCACCGCCAGGAAGTAATTCCCTGAGTGCAGAGCCAGGAATAACCCCTGAGCGTCGCCTGAGTGTGACCCAAAAGCAAAAAATAAAAATAAATAAATAAAAATAAAAGAGACAAAACTCAACCATGAGGTTCCAAGAATAAATTCAGAAGTCACCACTTGGCCCTCAAATTAATGTGTGTAGACCCCAAAACCAAAAGAAAAATGTATTTTCTATTTATTTTGTTTTAATGTGGCGCCCAATAAAATCATAATGGGTTTTCCTGAGGTACCATTGGTTGGGTGAATATTCTGGGTCTCATTGTTTATTAAATATTCTATTTTTATGCTCTAAAATACTCCAGTTGGCACCATACAGACCATGGTATGTATGATCTATAAATTCTTCTGGTATTGAAACATGATATGTAAAGTGGTAAATATTGGCAGTGCAAGTATTTTTAGCTTTTAAAATAATAAAAAAAAAGTGAGCGTAACCGTTTTTATACAATGGAATCTATTTTTTTTAGTAAAGGCTCAATTATGGAAAACTGACAATAATCTCAAATATTATGTCACAGGATAGTCAAGTATATAAACATAAAACCTCTTAAAGATTTTATCGTTCATCAATATAATTACATCAATAACTCCACATTAACATCATCAACCATGCACGCATGATTTCTTATTCTATATTAAATGGTGCAGTACTTTAGACACCACAGAGACATAAACACCAGAACATACAGTATTAGGAAATATAAATTAAGAATGACTCATACCAAAAGAAGTACTTTAAAGATGCTCAAGTTTATATTTTCAATATTTAATAGACTTTTGTTGAATTAGGAGAGATTTCATGTAAAGTTAGTACTCATACTAAAATAGAAATACTTTAAGGTGCTCAAGTTTATTTTTAAATATTTAATAAACTTTTGTTGAATTAGAGTATTATTAAAGAGATATTTCATATAAATTATTAAGAGCTCTGAAATGTTTAGAATTTGCTAAACACATTTGCATAAAATAATAGATCAAAAATACTTTTAATTTGATTACAGACAGATTCATTTTATAAAAATTATATATTGATAAAATATGTTTAATCAAGAATATGTCTCTTTCGAGACAATAATCTGCACGCTTTCTACCTGTACACACATATTTATAAAATTTATATTGGATTTACTAGCAACTTCAAGTATGTAAAATATTCTTCATTGAGTATGCAATGTATACAAACAGGACTAACATTTTAATGAGCCATTTATAACTCATCAATGAAAATAATAATAAAAAATACAAATTTAATTTTCTACAGGAGACAACATGTCTCCTGTGAGACAAGACTCCATTTTGCCTTCATTGATGTACTTAGTTTGTCTTCAGTGAGTTTTTAAAAAGTCTTAAACTTTAAGTTTAAGTTCTCAATCTAGGAATATACATGATTCTAACACACAATAGTAGTATATTTAAATCTTGACATGTTAAGCTATTTTTAATCCTGAAAAATTACGAGCTTACTTACCTTTGCTTCTATTAGTATTTCACGTTCAACAATGAATGCATATAATTTAAATGAAATGGGCATACATGTTTCTGTAAATCACAGTTAAACACAGGAAAATAATGTATTGCAATTTCAACATAAATAATTCCTCATGCTTTAAATGCTGGGAAATTTTCCATAAGTGAAAAATAACTGGCAAAACTTGAAATTTTAAGTGCACGTGATGTGATCTTTGTTTTCCACGCAGTATTTCTGACAGCAATAGTAAGATTAAATGAGAGAAGAAATTTTTTGAACATGACTGTTACTCACACATCAAACCAAGAAACATTTATGAATATTCCAACTATTCTTCTCTACTAGAAAATCTCACCATCCCACCCCACTCAGTGCTAAAATTCTGGTAAAACTTAAGTCACTAATGAGAAGAATAAACTACAAAACTGGAAGGCTTTAAAAATAAGTAAAAACTATAAACCGGTACCAAAGACAAATTTTTGATGGGCAGATTGGTAACTAAAATTTTATTTATCCGAATTAATCTTTTTTAATATTTTTTAAAAAATATTTCATTTTCATCCACAGAATAGATGTTTGTATTATGGAAGCTTATTTTGGAAAAAAATAAGCATAGACATCAAGAAGTTAAGTACACTTAATCCTACATGATTCCATTTCCAACTACAGATTTATTATCTCGAGTTCTTCTGCACATCTACATGAGTCAAGTGATTAAAATTTAACCTAAATTTTGTGAGAAGCGGAATGTTTAACCAAAAATGCTGGCACAGGTTCAAGTTAATAGATGCCGATTTTTTCAAAATAGGGGCTACTTCAAATTTTTTGTGAAGTCCGTCACACTTTATCTGCAAGAGAACATTGTTCTCTAACTCCTCTCATTATCAGCAATTTCTTTCAACATTTATTCAAAATACCCGCTTCCCTATCTTCTGATCTCAGTTAAACCTTGAGGATATATCTGTCAGATTGGACAGTATCAGATGCCACAAATTTGGAAGATCGTCCTTGGAAACATTTGCACTGTTTACCATGAGTGTAATCCCTGAGAGCAACAAATTGACCAACTGCATTTGTGACCTCCCAGCAAGTGTTACAGACCTATCTGAACAGGACATCTGTTGAAAATCTTGCCTGTGAAATCCAATTTTAGTTACGTCTACGTTCCCCCGTAAACACATCCATTCCTTTTCTGAAAAGTACCCAAGAGACGAGCATTTTGCCCCCAGTAGGCAAAGAGGTGCAGACAAAGGCCCAGATGAGACTAGCAGGATAAAACAAATGGGGAGAAGTACCAGCACTACATTCGTGACTGTTAGTACAGCAGTGCTGTTCCTTTCACAACCAGCTGTTACTCATTTTTCCAGTTGAGATGAGACTTACAAACTCAAGACAAGTATAACATAAGCCTAAAAGCTAGAACTGATCAAATCCATGATGTAAATTTGAAGAGATCTATTTTTGCACAACCACACAAACCATCAAAGCATTTTATAGCAGTACTTTCACATGGATCAAAATGCTCATTCTCAGAAATACTTGAGATGGGGAAGCAGAAGGCCAAAATGCTTGCAAAAAAGATTGCTATAGACATGTATGAATTTTATTAGCGCTTTAATTAACAGAAGCTTGTACTCAATACAAACAAAGGTATTTATAAATATAATGCGGGAGGAAGTTTAAAAGACACCAGAGTTATGAGTTAAGGGTTTGAGGAGCAGCGTATTTTTCCATTCTCTCTCTAAAATAATGCTGCTTTGGTGTTGAAGGCGTGTAGCTCTCACAGGCTCAGAGAAATGGACATGGAGGCATGTCGGTATAACGTCCTTTTAATTATAGACTATGCAAACAATGGAAACACTGAAACGTCTGCAGAAATTCAGAAGTTCAGAAAAACTTGGACTTGGAAAGGGAAGCAATTCAGGCACTAAACTCCATTGACAAATCAGAAGAGAGAATGGTATCACCTCAACAAATCAGTTTACCCTAGCGGATCTCCTAACAATTTTGAATTGGGTGGAGTATGTTAGAAAACGTATCAAAAGACAAGCTTAAAAATTCAGAGTTAATAAAAATATATATATATTTTCTTACCTTTTAAATATTCTTTCTACTCTTTTCTATCCCAGTCCAGATGGTTGGGCATAGTTCTTACCACAGTAGATGGAGATAGTAAGAGTAGGTCTTTTGGTGACACTCAAATCTAGTCTAGGTGGTTCAGAATCTTCAATTTCAAATTTTACGGAAGTACCAAAAGTTTTTTGAATGATTGTTGAAAAAACACATAAAACTTGTAAAATTATTATTTGTCATCAAATGAATTTTTTAGTCATGGTCAATTTACACAATCTTTAGGAAGGGTCTTGGCTAGCATAGAAAAAATAAAGAAGGCGCATTATTTTGTAGGATATATTCCTTTGGTATTTTTAAATTCTTTCCAGATCTTGCCCATTTACTCTACTACAACTATCCGCTCAGTACCACTAGTTGCACCGGCCACCTGATATGTTTTCCTACACACAGTTCGTTATGGCCTTCCACAACCCTGTGTAGTCATTGATAATCCCAAATATCAACGTCCCGAGCTGATTCCATATAGGGGCTGGCATCTGCATTCCAATTGCTCATAGTTGCCTGAAGTTCGAACTTCTCAGATTAAAAATTTGTTCTTTCTCACTGATAAAGGATTGCTAGAATTCATTTGCTATTGGATAGCACTGACTTGGTTCTACTACTTTGTTTAGAATTACTACATTGCGCGCGGGAAGTAAATTGGAAAGGTTTTTAGATATTAATCAGATTATGTGAAATTAAGAGGGATCAGCGCAGAACATGTGAAAATGTTTTCTGTTTCTCTTGAAAAAATGCATCCATGAAATCAAGTTAATAAGGAGAAGCATTAAAATTTTTTATTACTTTTAGTCCTTTATGGACATAAAGTGGAATCATTTTCCAAAATTAATGGCAGGACATGTAAAAAAGTATCTCTAAATAATGATGCAGAAGCAAATGTTTTGAATCTAAAAAATGAATTGAATACTGTTAGAAGTATGAAACAATAATTTCATTTCCTACTGTCAGTTCACTGAAATTGTAATTAAGTAGAATACATCATTGATCTTTGTGACGAGAAGCATCTATGTGCCAACGGTCCTTGAAGTCTTGATTTCACTTGACTTAATTTCAACATAATGTGGCGTAAAGAGGGCCTCTTACAATAATTCAAACAAGTATAATACCAATGTGGGTTGAGTAAAGCATAACTGTCCTGTTTTGCACCATCAACTTCTTAACTCTGCCCAAAAATGATTACTGTCACCTCAAATACTTATTCATGGTCCTTAAAATATTTTCAGATTGCAGCCCACTCTCATATACATTGTTCTGGTGACCACAACTTTGAGAACTAAATGCATTATGCAACTTTGTTACTGTGAAAAATAGTGTGATAGTCATGGAAAGTTCATGAACTAATTTGGATGTCCAGGCAGTGCAATTTTATGAGTCAAGTAGGTATGTTATTCTTAATCACATACAGACCATAAGCTAAATTATGATTATGAGCACTGAATGTAGAAAAATGGATACACACACTAACCATAAATATGTGTACTGCAAGCTACAATGTATTATAGAAAAAGAGAGATGAGAGAGAGAGAGAGAGAGAGAGGGGAAAAAACAGAAAATTACCTGCCAAGAGGCATCTGGAGGAGGGGAAGGGAATCTGGGGACATTGTTGGTGGGAACTGGGCACTTGGTGGAGGGATGGGTGCTGGAACACTATATGATTGAAACATAATCATGAACAGCTTTGTAGCTGTATATCTCATGGAGCAATAATAATTTTTTTTAAACAATCAAGATTATCCTGAAAACTTAAGACATAAAAATAGCTTCCTTCTAACAAATTATGATGCTAAACACCGCCCCTGACTGAATGTTTTGCAGTCTTAATTCTATTCTCTCTCTTCACAGCACATGGCTTCAAAATATATTTCCATTTGACGGCGCTGATTAGTTTAATATGTATGATTTTCTATTAGCCTCTTGTTTAACTTGGTCCACTGTGCAAAATTTTTTTTTTTGTTCTCATAGATTTGAAACTATCTAATTAAGACATCTACGATACATTATATTTATACCATGGTAAATTAAAGTAACAGCAATAAAACAATCCTTGTAACTTTCTGTTAAGTGCTTTTAATAGATTGCATGTTTTTTTCTTTTACTATCAATTAAAGCAAGTGATATTTTTACTTATTATTACTAATTTGCTGCCTACTGGTTCCATTCTATTGCTTCAACTAATTAGAGCGATATCAGTTCTATTTCTAATGATTTCTAATGATATACATTTTTTTTTGGAAGAGCATTATGACTTAAAACACAACAAGTTCTATACTAACACTGTGAAAGGCAATTTAAAATGTGCTTCTGATTGGGTCAATAAATAACGAAAACTAAGACAGAAGAAATAGCATAGCTAAAGTCTGTGCTTTGTATGTGATCAACCTTACTTCAATTCAGATTCCGACATGGACCTAAGAACCACTAGCAGTAGTTCACAGCACAGAGTCAATAACACCCTTGAGGTCCAATGGGTATGCCAGCCCCAAGTAAAACAACTCCCAAAATGGAAAGAAAGAATAATACTACATTTCACATATAATGCACTCAAATATTACGCTCCTGACTACCCAAGCAGGTTCCATTTCACCTGCAAAAGCATTAAAAAAAAAAAAATTAGTCATAAGGGGATGTCATCTGGGTTTGTCACTGGCCTATTATTTCATTCTGAACCATACATTTAGAAGGGGATAAAAATTCCTCCAGTATAATAAAAGATATATAAACCTAGTACCATGCCATCAAATATAAGCTATGGTATAGTTGTATTAATGTTCAAAATTGCTTTTCCCTGATCTTTGAAGTCTCTAAAAGCAAAACTTCCCAAAACTTCCATTATTAATTTTGGGGGCTACACCACATTATTCAGCTTACTTCCCCTGGCTCTGCACCTTGGGTCATGCCTAATGTATTAGCGAGATCATAGGCGGACCAAACATCAACCCTGGGCTGGCCACTGGTAAGCAAGCACCCTACTCTTTGTACTTGGCTCCAGCCTCTCTCCCCAGTTCAGCTTTTCAACTAAAGGCCTGTCACTGTATTCAGTAGCTTCCATGTTCTAAAATTGAAGAAACTTTAAAATAGATCTTTAGATTTTGCCAGCCTTTAAAGAAAGCCATAAATATGCTTGAACATAGGGCTAGTTTGAGATTCTCCTTTCCCCAATTCATTTTCTTACTGCAATTCCAAGATCAAAAATGCATTTTTGGCTTGCCTGTGATATCCTTAATCTTTCTGTACTTAGATGAGAGGGTAGAAAAGGGACGTTGAGTTCAGATGTTAAATATTGCGGAATGTTGGAATAGAGCACCACCATTCTGGCAAAGGTAATGCCAATAGTACAGTCTGGACAGGAAATACATAATGTGAAGGAAGTTTCAGGGACCAGAAACAAACCTTGACATGATTTGCAAAATAATGTCTATAATCCTCTGTTCCTTTATAATTGTTCCAATTATGAAACTAGGCTTAGAATTCCTCAAGCCTGCTAAACTTCTGAACAGAATATTTGTAACGAGAGTTATTTTCTCATCCTTTAAACCAAAAGCTTGACAAGTTTTGAAAATCTGATGAAAGCATGACTGCTCAAAGCAGAAAATTATATATTTTAATACATAGCTTTTTTCACACAACAGCATACAATTTCAGAGAACTCATCAAGTCCTAGAAGCTACCAAGAAATTTTGATCTTAGCCAAGAGAGTTAAAAACACTTTCTACAAGTAACTCAGCCCATCCATATACCGAAAGATTTTTTTTTTTCTTTCTAGGATAAGACTGGCTAACATATCATCTGGTAAAATCGTATCATTGTAAATAGTAATAAACTTAATGATCTGTAATTTAAAAGCATATCCACTCTGGACGGCCTACGAAAACTAGAGTGGCTTAAAAAGATATATAAATAGAGAAGAGGCAGCATGTTTTTCTAGTCAAAATAGGTATATAACACTCATTTGAATACAACTTTATAAAGCTGTTAAAAGTAGCTCCTTGAAAATATCTAGGCAGGAGCGGAACAGTAGCACCATGGATAGAGCACGAGGCCAACCCAGCTCAATCCCTGGCATCCCCTTGGTTCCCGGACCACTACCAAGAGAAATTCCTGAGGGAAGAGCCAGGGGTAACCCCTGAAAAACCGCTGCGGTGTGACCAAAAAAGCAAATAAGAGAATATTTATATGATTCATAGTACTACATAAGTCTTTAGAGTCACTAAATATGTTTTGGCCATTAATGTGAAATTTTTCTGAAGAAATATATATTGTAGTATAATATATTTAGAATATATTGGAATATTGGATATATACAAACAATACATTCTAAATAGCCACAAGCAGAATATAGTATATATGAATATCCACTACAACTTATATTTTGACACAAAACATATTTGCTGTAACATGTTAAAGTGAAAATGGTAAAACAGTGCTCAAATTTTGAACACATTTATATGAGGAAAAACGGAAGGCATTCACATAGACTACTGGGAGCTGCATTCTACTGAGAACTTAATATTACTACTCCATCAAATAAAAACGCCCTAGCTGGATTAAGACATGGCGAACTGAAGAGCGAGATGGCAGTTAACAATTAAACAGATAAGCAAAGAAAGCTTGCTCCACCAGTGAAGATGTTTCAACTTGCCAGCCTAGACTTATCACAAAGCTGCTTATACTTCTACGGAATTAGAAAACACGCCGGAGAGTGCATCTAATTCAAAAGCCTAAAAAGATTAGCATATTTTAATATGTTATAGTATGTACTCACTTAGGACGCCACACAGCAATGTCTAGGAGCTTTTCATGATTCTGTGCTCCTTGGTGCCCCTGGGCAATGCACTGGAGACTAGGCATTATGAGATCAAACCGGTGCTGCATGCAACGTAAACACCTTACCACATGGACCAAAATTTTAACTAAAACAACATTTCAGGATTATATCTATATCTAACCTATACACACAATGCTTATATATATATGTATATATATGCATGTATGCACATATATATATATATCTATATATATGTATCCCTACATCACTTGTCTTACGTTGTTCCATCGATTTGCTTTAAGCGGGCGCCAGTTATATCTCCATATGTCTGTCACGCTAGTGTAGCCCAGGGGCATCTGCTGGCTCAGTATTCAAAGAGCCTCAAATCATTTTTCGCGTCATGGGCCAATGGGTCTATAATTGTTAATGGTTTTTTGGCATATCAAATATGGCTTGTGGTAGCTTGTACCTGCGAGGTGGGATACTCTTGTAGTAGCCCTCTCACTCATGCATTATTGACCCGGAACTTTAGCGTGAGCTGCCAGCGGCTACATGAGACAGGAAAAATCAACTTTTCTGTTGGGTGTATCTCAGGCGAGCTATGGAGTCTGGATATTATAATGGCATACCTCATGGTATTAGAGGTTCCACTCTGGCTTCCCACAAGGTTCTGCCTGGATGGTGGGCCAGGACTAGAAATTCACCTTCCACTCCTGGGGCTCCTCGTGATCAGCAGAGCACAGGAGAACCAGTAGCAGCTCTACAAGTATCTGAGTCTCTGGATCAGGCATACTGGGCTTGAATAACTGCCGTAGAAGTGGGACTCTGTGAGCAGGGGTATTATATATATAACATATATATATAATATATACACATATATATGTGTGTGTGTTTATATAGCATTTCAGGATTATATATATCTATATATAATGTCAGCATATATATACATGCACATATGCTCTCATACAACCATATATAAGTAACCATATCTATATATATATAAATAGTAGAGTTTCATTCACATCACCTTTATTCTAGGGTATATTTACATCAGACACAACTCACAATCACTTCTGTGAGCGGTGGTAACCAAAGCCATTCTGTGAGTGATTTTTAAAAATTTGTGTTCTGCACACTAATCTTTTAAACTATAAAACTACCATAACCCCGAGACTCTCTTTTGAGAACCAAACTTTGGCACCAGCTACATTTGGGGCCTCATCTCCTCCGGGGCTGGTTGCAGGCCACTGGTGTTCCCTCCAGTGCCAAGACAGGGTCTGATCACCCCAGCCCAAGAGCTCAGCCGGGAAGTTGCACGGGAGGAACTTGTGGAACCCAATTCTCTCTGTGCACAGCATAGAGACTCTTACCTAAAAAGTCATTAATAACGTTTTTTTTTTTAAATTAAAACGCTTTTTCATTGGCAAAGATAGTCATAATACAGATGCTTCAGGCCTATAGTGTTCCAACACCAGGCCACCCGTCAGCTGGGCGGAGAGGTCCACCTGCAGCAGGCCCACGTAAGATAGTACCTAATTAGAGATCTAGTTACTTGTGACTAACTTGATAGTGCTTCATTATTAGGAGATACTCAACACAGTTTAAAAATTCTTAACTTTTTTCTAAAGAGCAAAAGGTCTATTTACTTAGTAGAGGACAGGTATGTGCAATATTATTGTTCATCCTCAAAAGTATTATAATATCATTTGAGTATATCACCACATTCAGGGTCAGGGGATCAGTTCATCTGACAGAATGTCAATCAAATACTTTTGAACAGCTAAACAAAACATAAAACTATAACAAAGAATATATAAAGCAGCTCTCCCAAATTTAATAATATATGATTGTTTTCAGTACAACTAAACTGTCAAGCAACACACACATTTTCTGAGACTCATGTTTTTGTTTGTGTTTCTTCAAGGAACTGCTCATGAGAAACTATGATGGTAACATTTTCACTTGTTATCAGAGAGCAGTTTCATTTTCCTGTCTGAATTGAAGGAACTCAGTCTATGAAGTCTGTTCTTAGATACCTGAAGTTGATTCATCTCAAGATTTAATCCTAAGTCTACGTGCTCTACTTTTAAATGCTTAGTGGAGTTCAAATACTCCTTGGATGTAAATAAATATCTATATTTCACGGCCATGTGCTTTTTGATTTATTGTGATGGCTCAAAATTCTCTTGCAAATCCACAAAACCACATTCCCCACTGTCTCATTTTCCTTTAAATCAAAACACTCAAAAAAAAAAAAAAAACACTCAGCCTCAAACTCATGATCAATCATGAGCTCTAATTCCATGTCTATTTTCTGATTTCTATTAGTGGAATCACCATTTTAACAGCTAATTAACCTCAAAATCTCATTTTTATTCTAATTTTGTTATTGTCATTATTCAGTCAAGTTGGCATGATTGAGATACACCATTAATAAAATACAGCCAAGAATAATATTTTCCATACATATTAATTTCTGTTTTGTGAAACTATGTTCAAATAGAAGCTAACAAACTAAGTTATTCAGCTTACCAGAGCAATCCCCCTCTTATTCAATAAAGTCTCAACTTTCCAGCCTTTGAAAAAAGTCTTGTCATCTTCAGCAATAATATACGGCAGAATATATGAATGAACAATATATGAGAAGAGTATATATGGGACACTGGAATTATAGTATTATTGTTTTTTTTTAAGAATGGAAATTATAAATGTATTTCACCAAACATTCCTATTCATTCCAGTTTTTATTAATGTCTTTTATAGGTGGAACAAAATTGAAAGATAAAATTTTCTGGCCTGTATCTGGTTCTATTTTATTCTTTGTTTAATTTCACTCTAGGTTTTTTACATAACTATCTGAAAGAATAATTTTTCATAGTCAAATGGTGAGGTTTATTTACATTTTAGTTATTAAATTATACTTCTCATAAAAGTATTTTTATTGCTGTCCTGAGTTTTAAAATTATAATTTGATCATGAGTTATGCATAATTATAGTGATAAGTCACATTAGATAGTTAATGAATGGCATTTATTAGATAATTCAGACTTTATTCTCTATCCTATATTCTTATACATGTATGAATCCATCTCTGACCTTTATTTTTTTTTTTTTCTTGGGGTCACACCTGCGATGCTCAGAGGTTACTCCTGATTCTGCCCTCAGGAATTACTCCTAGAGGTGCTCATTGGACCATATGGGATGCAGCAAATCATACGCAGTCAGTTGTATGCAAGGCAAATGCCTACCACTGTTCTATCACATTAGCCATTTCCAGCACTTTCTATTCTTATATTTTACACAATTTTCTTTTATCTTGTACAAAACTATGTACTATGTCATAATATACCTTAATGCCTAACTACTCAATAATCTTCACTGTTTTACAACATTACTTGGATTAGTCTATCAAGCTTTGTTACATTTATTAATTCATTTGTAATTTATAAATTCATTTGTGATTTAACAAGGAATAAATTATACTTCTCATAAAATATTTTTATTGCTGTCCTGAGTTTTTAAATTATAATTTGATTATGAGTTATGCATAAGTACAGTGATAAGTCACATTAGATAGTTAATATTTGAATCAGCATTTAAGAGATAATTCAGACTTTATTCTCTGTCCTAAATACACTACTATACATTTGTAGTGTATTTAGCCTTTACAACATTAAATTCTTATCTTGATAAACATGGAATTACTATGACTATTGATTCATTTTTATTTATCCCTTTCATTTTATAAACTATGAGGAGCTACAAACTTTTTTGAAAATCATGAGAACCAGTATTCATCCACCCACACAATCACTGGTTAAAGGCAATTCCAATAAAACATTCTCTAGAAAGAAAATTGGCAATATCAGATTTGTGATAAACTTTTGAAAAAGAAATCTAAATGTAGAAAGGATAAAAGCAGATAAAAGAGGGGAAAATAGTCATTGCTACATTCCCCAAACTATCAGATATTAAAATTTTTATATCCTGTCCCCTCATTCATCATCAAAAAGCTCATCTACTGTAGTATGAGTCAGTCACATGATTTTACAGCCTTCAAATAAAATTTAGATTGTTGTAGTATTCTTCATAAACATCTTGCATAAGCTGGCCCAACTCAGAGTGGAGTTTGGGCCCTATCCTCTGCCTCCATGCCAGTTGTCCCGAAGAGAGAGACCCACCCATGCCAGACCCACATGTCACTTGGTGTGCGGCCGCCAAGTGTCCGTCACGATATTTTTATAGGATACTGAATTTTGCATAAGGTTCTTCCCAATTTCTTTCACATTTATACATAGTAAACAGTTACAGACATGCCGTAACTGATACCAGTAAGCCTGGCAAGAGGCCAGAGCAAACCACACATCATGCAGTTAGTCATTCTCAACATCTAGACTCCATAGTTCCTCAGAGCTGCATCCAAGAGAAAACCTGATCTTCCCCCTTTTCATCAGTTAATGCTCAGGTTGACAGTCTTCTACTGAGACTACACCACCTACACTGTAAGCGTGGCAAGCTACCGTGTTTTATTTACTTTTTATGCCAAAGACTAGTAACTATATGGACCTCAGTTCCATAACCTGAAGAATGGTTTCGGGCTCCTCCTGTCCCTGTAACAAGTAGATGCCCTTGGGTTGCACTTGCTTGTGACAGGACTAATGGAGATGTTACTGGTGCCCACTCGAACAAATCGATGAACAATGGGAAGACAGTGATACAGTGATAAGCTTCTGAGAATTATCATGCAGAAAATTTGTTGTTACAATTAATAGGAAGGTATTTCATTATAAATGCCTTGAGTAACTAAACATTTATAACTTTATAGAACCCTGTGGAATCATATAGAACATGCACCTGTTTTTACTGAACTACTTATTATTCTGAAAGTGATTTCCTAAAAAGCAAGGATCTTGTCTTTATTACATACATATGCACTCCCAGGATGTATTTGAGTTAAAAAATTCATATAACTTACATATATGAACTTATAAACTCAATCTTTTAAACACATAACTATATATTCATGGTGTGTGTTGTAGCTACTATGAGTATGTTTTCCATGAAGAGAGAGTATAAAGAAGTAGAACCACGGCCTGAAGCCAGCAATTTATTAGGACAGTCTAGGATAACAACTGACTTTCTTTCCCTATATTATTTAATCTTAAAGAATTTCTCCTTTCTTTCACTTATTCTTTAAACATTCACTGCATATTTTTCTAATGTAAACTTAATAGGATTTTTGTCACCTTCTAATTCTTACCCATTTCTCTCACCAAAGAAACTTCATTAGAATTGAAGCTTAATGTTTTCAAGACAGGCAACATATCACAGTGTTATTAAAGCCAAGCAGAAGTAAATGAAACATTTTTCCCTTAAATCATGAATAAAAGATGATATAATGAATATTGCCACTTTCTACTTCTAAGAAAGTTTACTTCCCATTATAATGTTCTGTGAAACTCTTAGGCATAATCTTTTTTGAAGAAGGTAGGGTGTTATCCTACTATTTAAATAGCTTTAATCCTCCTCAGCTATAAATAAATTAACCTTACAAAAGTTGTTTCCCCAAGTTGTTTTAGTCCAAATGCAATTATTTTTTTTTAAATGGAGGAATGCTTCAAAAAAGAATGTTCAATCCGTCTGGAGCTGATACATAAACACCAAGAAGATTAAGAAATGCTTTTAATATAAAAAGCCATTTTCTAAAGGGTAACTGCATGACTTACTCACCAACACTTGTTCAGTATTTCAAAGATTAATCCAATTTTAATGTAATGTATTATGCATATTATATCCTACTATAGTTTAAAGACAAAACAAACAAACAACACCCCCAAACTATGCTTCGTAAAACTTGGAAAGTTTTTAATAACAAAGCTCTTTCACAGAAAAGGGTTCAAACAAAAGATAGGAAGACATTGAATGCTTAATAATTCAAAATACTAAAACTAAATATGGAGAGCAAAGCCTACAGGTAAGTGGAATCTAAGAAGAAACTTCCTCCATTTGCTTAAAGGAACATGCAGTATTTAGGGCTATCCTCCAACCCTGAGCTCAGGGGTTCCCTCTTGATGAGACTTGTGGGATCAAACCCAGTTGGCACTGGGCAAAAGTGGGTGCCCTTCCCACTGTTCTATCACTTCAGCCCCTGATCCCATGATTCTTAATAATCTGTTGATTAACTGATCAGTTTGGAGCAGCAGTGGCAGCATTATTTCAACACGTGCCAACAAGGTTTTAATTATTTTAATATGGGACATGAGTAAGGAACTGCTAGCAAACAATGGCACTATAAAAGGGACAGATGACAGGAATTGGAATAAATCCAGACAATTTATAAATATGACCAAATGGGTTTGATTTTAAACTGTCTTTCTGGCAATGACAGAATTTAAGGAGGAAAACAAGCATAAAACAAATAAGCAATCAGAAGGACGCTGTGAGTACTAAACAAAAAAAATTCTTATGTTATCCTGAAGCGTTAATTTATAAACTGAGTGTAAATAAGACATGATACTGATTTAATAAAAATAATAAATTAGTAAAGATTTATTTTAGTAGCACATGCATAAAATATTTAAGCCTCACAGCTATTTTAGTGTTCAGTCATTTTTATTCAATATATGCAAGGTTATGTTTTTTGCAAAGGACTATAGTATGCTTAAAATGAATAAATTCAAAAGAAAATGGGTAAAGTGATTCCATGAAAGTAATTTATTCATGAGAATATACAGTTAATTATCTACTGTTTAAGTGTCTTAGACATAAACTAAAATAAATACTATTTTTAAAAAAACTATTCCAAATTAAATGGATTCAGTGAACTATTCATGAAAGTTGTAAACTAGCTTGTTACTTTTTTGGTATTATAGTAAATAAATATTAGAAACCTAATTATGCATTGTATAAAGATAAAGATGTTAACTATAAATATACTTAATATTAAGTTTATAAATTTGTACTCTTGACTATTATGTAACTCTACTGGATATTTCACAATGGTTTTGTTAATTTGACATTTTTGGTTCTTATTACTTCAATGCCACATTGAAAAAAAAGAGCTAATAAATGAAGGAACAAATTAAAACTAAACTAAGCTTACAAAGAGTGAACTTCTTAAGAAAAACCACATACATGATATAAGATCACAAAAAGTTCTCAATTTAGCCTTCTTTTTTTAATTTTTTTTATTTTTTAAAATTACAAAGATATACAATTAAAAAGTTCATATTTGGGTTTTTGGTCAAACAGTGTTGCAGCACTCCATCCCGCCACCAGTGCCCATCTCCCACCACCAACGTCCCCGGTTCCCTCCCCCTCCCCCAGCCCTGCTCCATGGCAGGTTCTTGATTTCTTTCCATTTCTCTCTTTCTCTTTTCCTTCCCCCTCCAGACTATGAATTACAGAACATACATTAAAGGGTTGTCATGTGTATCTTTTTGCCTCTATTTAATGCTCAGTTCTAGGTTGGCATTAGTACCCTCAACAATTGTCAGCACACTGTTCCATTTCTGTCTTACCTAGCCTCTGAATCCCACACATTTGTGATAATTTCCACCTTTGACAGGACCTCCTGATATATGTTTCACTTGATCTTGGATATTGGTATCATAATATGTACCTATATATTTATGTTATGCAGATAAATGCAGTCATTCTGTATCTGTCTCTCTCCTTCTGGCTAATTTCGCTCAACATAATCTTCTCCATGTCCATCCATTTGTAGGCAAATTTTATAACTTCATTTTTCCTAACAGCTGCATAGTATTCCATTGTGTAGATGTACCAAAGCTTTTTATCCAGTCATCGATTTTCGGGCACTCTGGTTGCTTCCAGATTCTGGCTATTGTGAATAATGCTGCTATGAACATAAAAGTAGGGATGGTGTTTCCGCTGCGTATTTTTGGCTTCCCAGAGTAGATTCCCAGGAGTGGTATCGCTGGGTCAAATGGGAGTTCAATTTCTAGTCTTTGGAGGAAAGTCCATATTGTTTTTCCAGAAAGGCTGTACCAGCCGGCATTCCCACCAACAATGGATGAGTGTCCCTTTTCTCCCACACCCACGCCAGCACTTGTTGTTCTTGTTCTTTTGAATGTGTGCCAGTCTCTGTGGTGTAAAGTGGTATCTCATTGTTGTTTTTGATTTGCATCTCTCTGATGATTAGTGATGATGAGCATTTTTTCATATGTTTTTTTGCCATTCGAATTTCTTCCTTGCTGAAGTTTCTGTTCATTTCTTCTCCCCATTTTTGTGTGGGGTTGTTTGTTTTCTTCTTGTAAAGTTCTACCAGTGCCTGATATATCCTGGATATTAACCCCTTATCAGATGTGTATTGGGTGAATATTCTTTCCCATTCTGTGGACTGCTTTTGTATCTTAGTCACTGTTTCTTTTGAGGTGCAGAAGCTTTTTAGTTTCATGTAGTCCCCATATGTTTATCTTTTCTTCTAGTTGCTTTGTTAGTGATGTTTCATCTTTGAAGATGCCTTTAGCTTCAATGTCATGGAGGGTTTTTCCTATATTTTCTTCAATGTACTTTATGGATTCAAGTCTGATATTGAGATCTTTAATCCATTTTGATCTGATTTTTGTGCATGGTGTTAGACACAGGTCCAAATTCATTCTTTTACATGTCGCTGCCCAGTTTTTCCCAACACCACTTATTGAAGAGGCTTTCCTTACTCCATTTTAAACTCGTTGCACCTTTATCAAAGATTAAATGATCATGCGTTTGAGGTTGGGTGTCAGGATACTCAATTCTATTCCATAGGTCCACGGGTCTGTTTTTTATTCCAATACCATGCTGTTTTAATTACTACTGCCTTGTAGTACAGTTTGAAGTTGGGTAAGGTGATGCCTCCCATCTTCTTTTCCGAGGATTGCTTTAGCTATCCTTGGGGGTTTATCGTTCCATACAAATTTCAGGATTGTTTGGTCAATTTCCTTGAAGAATGTCATTGGTATCCCTTATAGGGATTGCATTGAATCTGTACAGAGCTCTAGGGAATATTACCATTTTGACAATGTTGTCAATTTAGCCCTTCTAAATTGAAAAAAACAGATTTTCTCATTCTGGTTATAAAAACAAGCAGTAAGAAAGACCAAGAAAATCAATTAAACACTCTAATATATCCGCTACATTTTTCACTTACTGTTAGTGCTCATTTTACCCATGATAAGATACTAAACTTTACATCTACATTTACAATGTAAATAAACAGAAAATATATCTGTGGAGGAATTGGGGTCATATCTATTTGTATTTAGGGCTCTATCTTTTGTGCTCAGGGTCACTTCTGCCTAGTGATTGAGAACTGTATATGTACCAGGGTTGGCTGCATGCAAGAAAATTCATGTGACTCTTTTATTAAAACTCTTACTTAGAAAATTAACAGATCCTAGCATCATAATATTCATAAAATAGTCATTATTTATCACAATTAGCCTTTCAACACTAGTTGTCAGTCAATTACATTTTACTTTTAGTATCAAACTCATTGAGATTCAGTGGAAGAAAAAAAGTTTGAACACAGCACACACCCTCACGGCCATGCTAATAGTGACGACCAAGCTCACTCCAAGCTTCCTGCTACAGAGTCGCTGTTTCTGAGAGAATGGTTATGACTCCACTAGAGTTTGTATAATATAAATTAAAAGAAACAGAGTGACTTAACCCTTGTACTCACACTTTCAGTCACCATGTATACACTACAAAATTCAAATGAAAATAATATGGTGTTAATATGGATTTCAGTGCAGCAAGATCAAGAAAGACTATGTCCTAGAAAACCGAAGACAAGGCAATAGCTTCAAACACAAAAGAGTGATTAAGCATTTGTTTTCTTCTTAGCTTACACACATTAATAAACATTATTGGTGGTACTGCTTTTAATGCCGCTGACTGGAGCACCCTGTTGACTCAAGGCTTCAAAGGGCTAGTCCCATTCGGACCCCTTACACAAAAGCTTCTGGGCCTATAGCAACACAATGATTTCATCCTGCCTAAATG
>JAJIBD010030391.1:0-18652 GCA_021461705.1 Cryptotis parvus
AAACAGTGGAAGAGAAAAGATGCAGACTAAACTCCTACATGTGGTCAAATGTTTTTTGATAAGTCACGGTCATTCAATGAGGAATGACAGTGTTCTTTCTTAAAAATTATGTCAGAAAAACTAGATATCTACTTAATCACTTGATCACTTGACATCCCGTTATTCATTGATTTGCTCGAGCAGGTGCCAGTAACATTTCCATTTGACCCTATCACGTGCCAGTGTAGCCCTATGGGATCTGCTTGCTTCAGGAATACGAAGAGCCTCAAACCATTCGCTCAGGGGTCTTGACAAGGAAGTCCGACCATCTTGTAGGTGGGCGGCCACGTGAACTTTTGACATCCCATGGGATCCAGTCCGTAATGGCTCTAGTCCAGCGTTTGTTTCCAAAGCGCATTGTAGCGTCCAGCCCATCTGATTTTCAATGCCTTGGCAAACAAGACAGCATCCCTGACTCTGGAACAGCGATAGAAGTCGGAGCTCCAGATTCCTTCTTTCACTTGAGTGAGGCGTGATATTCCAAGCATAGCTCTTTCGATTCCTCTTTGGGAGACCCAAATAGCATTCTCATCCTGTTTTTGTAGGACCCAGGTCTCTGAGGCATATGTTAATGCAGGGAGAATGGTGGAGTTGAAGAGATGTGCCCGGAGCCAGAGGTTCTTTGTCTTTTTTGCTATTTCTTCAATGCTTTTTGAAGGCATTCCATGCCTCTCTCTTCCTCCTGCACAGCTCAGGTTTTAGGTCCATCATCATGTTGACTTCTTGACCTAGGTACACATAACTGCTGCATTCAGAGATGTTTGTTCCATTGAGAGTGAATGGGGCCTCTGGAACTAGTTCATTTTTCACGCAACATTGTTTTGTTGAGATTCAGCTGTAGACCTATCTTTCCACATTCTCGGTTGAAGTCAGCCAGCATTTGTGCCGCTTGGCTAATGTTTGGTGTTATTAGAACAATGTCATCAGCGAAGTGGAGGTGGTGTAGTTGCCGACCATCTATCTTCACTCCCATTCTAACTGTCACATAATGTTCTCGAGGGTACCCACATGACCCCAGCTGGTAAACACTAGTGTAAAACAGTGAAAAGAGAAAAAGAATGCAGACTAAATTCTTCTACATGTGGTCAAATGTTTTTTGATAAGTCACGGTCATTCAATGAGGAATGACAGTGTTCTTTTTTAACAAATTATGTCAGAAATACTAGATATCTACATGCTTATAAATGAAGTTGAGAACCATATACACAATTAATTCAAAATAGATCAAAGACCTTACATATAAAAACTGAAACTACATAAATCTTGGGGGATGTTGGGGTAAAGCTTCATGGCATTGCATTTAGCAGCATTTTCTTGGATATCACCCCATATACAAAGGCAACAAAAAGAAAGAAAGCAATTGAGATGTATCAAAACAAATTTAAAATCTGTACATCAAAGGAACACTCCACACAATGAATCACAGAATGGGAGGAAATATTTACAAGTCATACTTTATGTGTGGAACACATGAAAAACAATTACAACTCAATCACAACAAAATGATTTAAAAATGGTTGAAGAATCTGAATAAATATTTCTTCCCACAGTTGTACAATTATCCAACAATAACATGAGTACATGCTCAACTTTTTTAGAAATTCTCTATTAATTTGAAAAATGCAGATCAAAGCCACAATGAGCTATCACTTTGTATTCATGTGGATCATTACCACAAAACAGAAGAGAAAATAATATGTGTAGGCAAGAATGTAAGGAATCTGAAACCCCTAGACACTTTTGGTGGGAATGGGGAAATGACTCAATGTTACGGAAAACTGAGGGGGTATTCTAAAAAAAAATATTAAGAATAATATGATCATATGGTCCAGTACTCCATCATGGATATATATTCCCAAAAGTATTGAAAGGTTTTCAGATATTTTCATATATGTGTATAGTACAGTAGCCTATCTATTCATAATAGCCAAAAGGTTGACATACACAAGTATCAATGAAGGAGTGAACAAGATGTGGAATATACATAAAAAGGAACATTACTCCAACTAAAAAAAATCTGGCACATGTTACATTGTTACTTGGGTGAATAAATCCACCAGGAAAGACAAGTTCTGTAGGATGTTACTAAACTGTGGCTCTTGGTGCAGTCAAATTCATACAGATAATAAATTAAAATGGTAGTTACAGGGGCCATGGGGGGGGGCAGAAGAGACTTGTTGCTTAATGGATACAGTTTCTATTGCAAAATAGAAAGGGATGGAGTTGATGGTTACACAACTCTATGAATGTACTTAGTGCCACTGAACTGAACACTTATAAACAGTTAAGATGATACATTTTTATGTTATCTATATTTTGCCATCATAAAATAATATGGCTTGGAACATATTCAACTATTCCTTCCTTCTGCAGTTATTTCCTGAGAGCATGCTGTGTGTCAAGCACTGTTTCAGATGCCAGAAGCCAGCAATGAGATAAAGAAGCGATGCTCAGAATGAAAGCTACTTTCTCGTGGAAGACATAGGCCATAAACAAAACAACAGAGAAACAGACAAGGTGGTGTTAGCACAGATGAGGGCTAAGGGAAATTAACAAGCCGAGATGCTAGCAAATGATTTAGAGGGTGGGGTAGACCTACAATGTGCTGATCAAGCAAATCGGTCTGAAAGGTCATATGTGAACTAAGATCTGGGAGATGAAATGGGCTAGACTTGCAAGGAACCGAGTGAAGATAAGATAAGCAACTGCAAAGGCTTGTAGATAGTAAAGAAATCCAGGGACAAGAAAGAAGATTATAATAAGCAGAGCATTAATAATAAGGGGCCAGAGGGATAAGATGAGTTTAGAGAACCAAGCTATGGCTACATCCAAAGGACCTGTCCATTGGACACGAGGTATTGCAAAGTCTGATGAGAAACTCTGGCCCTGTTCTTTGTGGAGTAGAGAAGTAATCTAACAACTGTTTAAAAAGCTAGAAATTGGGGGACCCGGAGAGATAGTACAGCAAACAGGCATTTGCTTTTGCATGCACCTGACCTGTGTTCAATTCTTGGCACCCCATATGGTCCTCCACACCTTCTAGGAGTGATTACTGAGCACAGAGCCAGGTGTAAGGCTTGATAACTGCCTGGTGTGTAATCCCCCAAAATATATAAAGGTAGAAATAAGGAGGGGCAGAGCCATAGCACAGAGAGTAGGGTAGCCTTGTACGCGGCTGACTCGGGTTTGACCATCCCATATGGTCCCCTGAGCACCACCAGGAGTAATTCTTGAACAAAGAGCCAGGAGTAACCCCTGAGCATCACCAGGTGTGACCCAAAAAGCAAAAAAAAAAAGAAAGGAAAAAGAATGAAAGAAAGAACAAAGAGAAAGAAAGAGAGAAAGAGAAAGAGAGAGAAAGAGAGAAAGAAAGAAAGAAAAGAAAGAAAGAAAGAAAGAAAGAAAGAAAGAAAGAAAGAAAAGAAAGAAAGAAAGAAAGAAAGAAAGAAAGAAAGAAAGAAAAAGAAAGAAAGAAAGAAAGAAAGAAAGAAAAAGAAAGAAAAGAAAGAAAGAAAGAAAGAAAGAAAGAAAGAAAGAAAGAAATTGGGAGAAAATAGTTGCACACAATACATCCAATAAGAGTTAATATTTGATATATGATATATATAAAGAACTCATAAAACTCAACAACAAAAATTCAGAGTTTTTTGCCCAAGGTATGAGTCGGGGGCAAAGAACAAGTACCTGAGATTATGAGGCTGCAAGTTGGTTACCCAATGTTGCCCACAGATGCTGAGGAGGTCCTGGCAACAGTATGGTCTGGGACCCTTAGGATCCCAGCACTGTGGTGTGATTTACAGTGCACTGCAGCCCGGTGTGTGTGAGTGCTCCACCCATTGCCTGGCTCCAGACCCCCCCACTCCTTCCCAAAACCACAGCAACCACAAAAGGGAAGAGAAGAAAACAAAAGTAAACAAAGCAAACAAGACCATTCAAAAATGGAAAAATGGAGCAGCCACTGCTCCAAGGATCATATACAGATGGCCCATAGATGCATGGAAAAAATGCTCATCATCACTGATTACCAGGGAACTCAAAATCAAAGCAACAATTCTCACACCAGTGAGAATGGCCGATATCCAAAGCGCTGGCTGGAGAGTGGAGAAAAGAAGCCCTCACTCATTGCTGGTGGGACAGTTAATTGGTTTAGCCTCTAAGAAAACCAGTATAGAGATTACTTAAAATGTTAAGGTGTGGGGGAAGGGAAGGAAGAAAGAGGCCTACTCTAGGTGACATGGACTGGTGGAGGGTCTTGGGCATTTAGTGGTGGTGAGGACTCAATAACCTTATACAGGAAATCTATAAACATTAACATTATTATATCTGTGTTACCTAAACCACAATTTTTTAATTAAAAAAAAAATAAATCTACTATATAAATCCAGCAATTTACTGTTAGGCACCTGTCCAGAGAACATAAAAAATATTTTGAAAAGACTTATGCAGCTCTACACTTATTGCAGGACTATTTACAATCTGGAAACTACTCAAGTGGCCCACAACAGATGAGTAGATAAAGATGTGGTAGATAAACACAATGGAATCCTAATCAGCTTCAGCAAAGATGTGATCTTGTCTTCTGCTACAACATGGGTGGAACTGGGGGGATAAGAGTAAGTGATGTAATTCTAGAGAAACAAAAATTTTGCCTGGCCTTAGATATTGATATCATATTATATATATATATACATATATATATATATAGAGTATGATAGCAATATGTATGTATTGCTATCACTGTATCACTCTCTTTCTGTTCATCATCGATTTGCTCAAGAGGGCACCAGTAACATCTCCATATGTCCTGTCT
This sequence comes from Cryptotis parvus, assembly GCA_021461705.1. Lineage (NCBI taxonomy): Eukaryota > Metazoa > Chordata > Mammalia > Eulipotyphla > Soricidae > Cryptotis > Cryptotis parvus. The sequence goes on from JAJIBD010030391.1 coordinate 4,850, forward strand.
CATACTTGTAGGGCCCAAGGGCATCTGCTTGCTCCAGGAACATAAAGAGCCTCAAACCATTCCATCAGGTCATGGGAATGAGGTCTATAATTGTTACTGGTATTTGCAGATCAAATATAACACTGGTAGCTTGCCAGGCTTGCCTTGCAGGTGGCATACTCTTGTAGCCACCTCTAAATACATCATTTATTGATGAACTGCGCAGCTGCAAGCGGCCTTGTGAGCCAGGCTGTGATAGGCTTGTCTGCTTGGTGGAGTTCTGACGAGAGGGAAGTCCAGATGTGGAAAATGGCGGCCCCTCATGAAGTGGGGGGTTTGTCCGGCTTGTTGTGAGGCTCTGCTGGGGTGGCGGGCCAGGGCTAGGAACCACCATCTCTCACGGGTGCCTCAGTGAGGATACACATTATAATCTCTAAATGTATGTATTGCAAAGCACAATGTGTAAGAGAAGGGAGAGGAGAGAGAAGAGAGAGAGAGAGAAGAGGTAAAGTACCTGCCATAGAGGCAGGCTGGGGGAAGGAGGGAGGGAATTGGGGACATTGTTGGTAGAAATGGGCACTGGTGGAGGGATAGTGTCCCCTTTATTTTTTTTTAGTCAATATATGTTAAAGTAGCAAAAATAAATAAAGACAAGTACTGAATGCTCTCACTCCAATCGTGTAACAAAACAAAGTAAGGGAACAGACTAAAACAAAACAAAACCCCAAATTGTTTTCTGACTGGGTAACTGCAGATAGCAGCAGGAAAGAACAGGAAAGAGGAAAAAGTGGGGTTTATCGGTACTTTGAGAATGGACATGGTATGGTAACATATATTTGAAGAGGTCTGAGTTTGTACCAGCTTAAATATATGCAGTCCTATAAGCTGACACTGTTTCAATGAAAAGGGGGAAAAATGTGGGATAGTGAACACACTACTACCCATAGGGAAATGTGATAAAGGTGGGGTTTTACCTCTGGTAAATGCAGCAGAAACAGTGAAGTGGATAGATTTTAGATGGATTTGTTGTGTTTCTTGCTGCTATTGTCACTGTTGTTGTTTGGGGGCTACTTCAAGTCTTTCTCGGGGAACAGGATCAAATGCAGGGCTCCTGTGTAGAAAGCCCTGTGGAGCTAACTCTCGGCCCTGGGTAGTTTTGAGTTAAAACACAGGATTGCTGTGCCGGAGAGATAGTAAAACGATTTAGATGTTAGGCTATGATTTAACTTCTGGCACTGCATATGGTACTCTGAGTCACTGGGAAGTGACCTCTGAGTATAAAATCAGCCAGGAGTAAGCCTGAGAAAATATACACCCCCAAAACTATAAAACAAAGACAACAACAATAACAAAAAGCCAACACAAAACAAAGCACCCCACAGGATGGCTAATAGTTGTAGAGGTTGAGGCAAAGGGAGAATTTAATCATTATTTCTAGGTTTGGGGGGCTCTGTTTTACTTTGTTTCATTTTTGCTTTGCAGCCACACCTGGCTGTGTTCAGGGCTTACGCTAGCACTGTGTTCAGGTATCACTCCTGGCAAGGCTCTGGGGACCATATGGGGTGCCCCAGGGATTGAATCTGGTTTGGCACATGCAAGGCAAGCAACTTACCTGTTGCACTTACTCTATCTCTGGTCTTCAAGGTTTTTCGTTTGCTGTTCCATGAGAAAATGATAATGGCACTTAACTAAGCAGATGCCTATGGCATCTGTGAACTAAACAAGCTAGGCTAGAAAAGGTGGATTTTACCTATGTTACATTGGCTCTGGAGATACAGGGTAGAGCTGCTACCAGCTCTCCCTGTGCTCAGCTGATCATGAGGCACCCGGGAGGGAAGGTGGATTCTAGCCCTGACCCACCATCCCAGCAAAGCCTCGCAAGAAGCCAGGAGTAACCCCCCCATACCATGAGGGCCTCCATTTTCCACATCCAGACTCTCCAGCTCGTCAGAGATCCACACAGCAGAAAAGCTGATCTTTCCCACAACTTTACATTTGAGCCAATAGATGCATTGGCTCCAAGTGAAAAATATCAACTAGGCATTTGGATAAGCAAATTTGGAGTTGGGGTAGGAGGTTAGATCTTGTCAAATAAGCCTGGGCATCATCAGTCAATAGGCAATAGACAACTAGACCCTAGCGTGTGAGGGGAAGTGTTCGGGAGAAAGGACCTCCTGGATATTTCACATGGCTATTTGCCTGAGATAGAAACACAATAGCCCATTGTTAGATGACAGCCATAGCTAGTTTGGGAGCTTTGCTGTTTTACCCACCTCACAGCTTAATCTACTTACATGTTCTTAAGCCAAGGTTCATTTTAATGACATCTCTCTTCTATGTAAACACTGATGAAGGGTGTGGTAGTTTCATAAGTCACCTTGACTCTGAATAACTTCTGACTTATTATATATCTACTAAGACTTCTATGTTTTCTAGATTGGGCACAGCTCCTCTTTATACCCACTGCACCCAGCTTGAGACAGTTAGAATTTACCAGGGGATTACCACCCTGGCTATGTTGAGATTATCTTTAAGATTTTAGGAAGGATCTTACTAGTTTGCCTTCAAGCAGGCAAGTGTGACCCTTTCAGTATATGGAGAACAAGATACTCAGAATCACCCTGGTGCAGATAATAAATAAGAAAGACCTTGTGGGTACCATCTAGATTACATGAAGCCCAAGATATTAAGATGTATTACTTTTATATCAGCCCCCTCTCTCTCCAGTGTTTTACATAAGAGATAATCTCAGAGGAAGGGATTAGTCCTTTGCATAACCCTTTGTTTATACCTGTAATAGGGTGTGGCACCACCCTTCTACAAGCTGTTTAGGGTTCTTTGTTGACAGAACCCTCCCTGTCCACAGATAGGATTGCTTTGGTGTATATAAGGGGACTGACTTGAGGCCTCAGTCGCCTTTTTTTCCTGCTCCTTCTTTTGGGTACACTCTTCTCAGGCAAGATCCATGAGATTCTCTCTCTTTGGTGGGAGACTTGGGCTTTCTTGTATGGTCTAAGTCCTGACCAGAGCTAGATTTCTTTCATTATATTGGATTGCGGTGGTAGAGCTTTTGTACTATTAAAAGTATTTTTTGGATCTGCGCTGGACTCGTGAGTTTTCATCCGTTCCACTGGCGGCCTTGGAGGTAGAAGAAAGCTTCTGTCCTGATACTGTCAGGGACCCCAGTGGCATCCCCAACAGCCCATTAGCAAGAAAGTTTGATGCCAGTGTCCATGAGACCTCAGCCTTTATGCCCCTGAGCACTGCCAGGTGTAGCCCAACAATCCTACCCAGAGACCTTAGGCTCTTTATGTTCCCTAGAGTGGGCAGATGCCCTTGGGCTATCTCGCATGTGACAGGACGTATTGAGATGTTACTGGTGCCTGCTTGAGCAAATCGATGATCTAGGGAAGACAGTGATACAGTGATACAGTCCATGACACTTGGTAGCTCACTCTAGCATTCCAATGGAAGGACCAGGTATTATAATACCCTTAAAGAGTAGGAACTGTTTCCTTTCCATTCTCTTTTTCTTCCTTTTTTCTTTTCAGTTTTATGAAGATTTTTTAGTAAATGCCAAACACAAATTAAGTTACTTTCCTGCCTTCCATTCTGAACATAGTTGGATAGAAATTATAGGCAACAGATGAAAAGAAATAACTGAGATTCCTCTCTTAGATGGAGCTTAACTACTCAGTACAAAAAGAGAAATTAATGAGAGTGCAATAATCACAGGTAAGATAGCAGATGAAGTGACTGCCAAAGAGAGGAAAACCGTGCGATTTTATTCATTTAAAGATTGATGATGTGATTCCAGAGCATTAAAATCTGTGCAAGGGTTCAAGAGTTCACTCTCACGTTTCTCAGGATCAGTTCCATAACATTTAAAAACAGATCACTAGGGAATTAATCACCGAAGGAACTCTAGGATCTGTCTGGTGTAGAAGCTAACTTTGATGGCTACAAGGCTGGAATGTAGGAGGTTGCACCACGGTGCTATTTATTATGGAAATTATTTATTATGGTATCTCATAAGACCCTCTTAAAACTAGGTACTGAGACCTGGAACACTGAGACCAACCATTGCTGGCTCCTTACCTCCCTCACTACATGTAAGTGCAACTGTTGACTGACACGCAAGAGCCTGGATGTGTAATGTTGCTGCAGGAATATTTTGCACTGGGGCCAAGGGATAAGTACAGGGATTGATACACTTGCTTTGATGCAGCTAACCTCGATTTCATCTCCAGCAATATGTATAGTCTCTGCGCACCAAGAGCAACCCCTAGGCACAGAGCCAGAGAAGAGCCCCCTGAACACTGCCAGGTGTAGTCCACCAACCCTACCCAGAGATATTTTTACATCTGCTTGCCATTTACAACCTCTTTTTCATTATTTTCAAAATCACATAACAAAAACAAATCTGGTCTCCACTGCATGCTAGTCTCTCTGATGGAACACAAGTTCTATTACTTGTTAGAACTTATTTCCTGCTCTGATTCATGGTTGCAACAGTCTGAGATGCGTCCTTTTCCATTTGAGGGACTCTAAGCTTTAGGGAAGTGCCCTGGAAGTGGTTCTTTACGGGGTGGAGTTGTCCCACTTCCCTGACCCAGAGGTCAGTTAGTAGTGTCAAGAGATGCTGTCAGTTACTACAGTTGGAAGTGTTGCTACTGACAGCTAGTGAGTGGAATCCAAGGATAGCGTGAAGCGTCCTACAATGCAGAAGGTATCTGCATGAAAAGAATGATCTTGTCTGAAGTATCAGTGTCCTGGGGCTGAAGAACTTCTATAGAAAGAGGTCATGGACTAAACACAAAGACACAAAGACACCTTTGTTCAACAATGGTGAAGAGTTTAGATTTGTTACACGTTCTATTCCCCTAAAAGCAGCTTTTCTTTGAGCGCATTAAAAATCCTCAACATGTATCTCTAAAGTCTTCATCTGAGAGGTTCTAGAGCTGGTTAGAACTAGAGTCTCCTGGGCCACTTTCTTCTGCCACTAAAATTGCTTCCTCTACGGCTTCCTCTTGTATCTGTTGCAGTTTAGGGTAGATCACTGTTATTCTCCATCCGCTTCCCTCCGCGGGAGCTCTCTGAGGATTCAGAGGCAACAGTGTTGCTTTCTTCCTTCTCTGCTGGATCTGCCACAACCAGATTTGTCATTTCTGGTCAGTTGCTTCCAAATGTTGTGTGAGGCTTACAGGGTGACTTTCAATGTCATTTATTCTTCCTCACCTCTGCCTGAAATTTTGGGTTTTATAATTTCCTTCTACCATCAATATTTTTTTATCAGTTTTTGTGCAGGATAGGTGAGTGGAACTAGGAATCAGTTCTCACTCAAAATAGCTAGGAGCACTCATATACAGACTGTTTATTAGTATTGTTGTTATTATTATTATTATTGTTGTTGTTGTTGTTTTGCTTTTTGGGTCATACCCGGCAATGCTCTGGGGCTCTGCACTCAGGAATTACTCCAAGTGGTGCTCAGGAGACCTTATGGGATGCTGGGCATTGAACCTGGGTTGGTTGCGTGCAAGGCAAACACTCTACCCTCTGTACTATCATTCCAGCCCCAGGTTTTATTATTTTTTTAAAACAACTGTGTTTAATTGGGGTTGGTGTTGTGGGTGGGAACATTTCTAGAAATGGAGTGTCTGGGTCATCTGGTAATTCCATGTTTAACTCATTGGAAAAACCACCAAATTGTTTTCCTCAGCAGCTGGACTATTTTACATTCCTACTAGCAATGTGTTGAGGGTTCCAAGTTTTTCACAGCCATGCCAAGAGTTGTCTTTTTTGTTGTTGTTTTTGTAGCCATCTTAGTAAGTATTAAATAGTATCTTTATGCTTTGATTTGCATTTCCTTAAGATTAAAGGGCGTAACTCTTTTTATCTGCTTTTTCTTTGTATTTATTTTCCAGGAAATGCCTCTTCAACGTTCTGTCCGTTTTTAATGTCCTGTTGGAATTTTAACAGCTCTTTATATACTCTACATGCTTGATCCTCCCAGATATATGATTTCAAATATTTTCTCCAATTCTCTGATTTACCGTTTCACTCTCTCGGTCATTTCTTTTTATGCACCAAAGTTTAAATTTTTTATCAAGGTTAAACTTATCTATTAAAAAAAACTTATTCCTTTTTTTTTTCTGTTTTCCAGGTCTTACCTAAGAAACCATTGACTGCTACATCCAAGGTCATGAAGTTCTGCACCAGTGTTTTCTTCTAAGAGTTTTATAGTTTTCACTCCTAGGCTTAGATCTTTGATCCATTTTGAATCACAAGAACCTTTGAATCACCTGGTCTTCTGTGTGACTCTAATTCACATGATGTCCCTACTGCCCTCCACATCCGCAATCTCCTCAAACAAGCAAGAGATGTTTCTTACCTTTCTATACTGGGATGTTCATTTTCCCTTCTCTGGATGGTGCTTCAATCATCCAAGACACTTTTCTTAATGTCCTCATACAAAAACCTTTCATCAAGGTCTCTTTGCATAGCCAAATCTTTGTTATTGGCAGTAGGAATAAACTGATAATTTAGAATATATTCCAAATAGTTGATCAATATAAAGCTTTATAATTTCAAAAATATACCTTAAATTTTTGTAAGGCACTGGACTGTTTTTAAAGGATTCTATTTTTTATTAATGTTTCATTAATTATTTGTTTTCATTGAATCGCAGTGAGATACACAGTTACAAAGTTGTTCATGATTGAGTTTCAGTCACATAAGGTTCCAACACCCGTCCCTTCACCAGTGTACATTTCCCACTACCAATGTCTCCAGTTTCCTTCCTGCACCCCTCCACCCCCTCTTGGCAGGCACTTTTCTTTCTCTCTCTCTTTCCCTCTCTCTCTCTCTGTCTCTCTGTTTGGGTTTGCAATACAGATACTGAAAGGTTATCAGGTATATTCCTTTACCTACTTTCAACACTCAGTTCCTGTCCAAAATGATCATTTCCAACTATTAATATCAGACTGTTTCCTTCTCTATCCTAATTGCCCTTTGCCCACACACACTCCTGTGGCAGCTCTGACCATTGACCAGTCCTCCCAGCCCCTGTTTTCTCTGGTCTTGGATATTAATCTCATACTATTTGTCATTCTATATCTGTTCCTCTCCTTCTGATTCCTTTAACACAGCATGATACTCTCCATGTCCATCCATTTATAAGCAGGATTCAGTTTTTTAAGACAGCTTTAGATTCACAATAAAATAAACTACAGAGATTTCTTAAAAGAATATCTGTTCCAAAGATGCATAATCTACCCCATCAACATCTTTCAACCAGATGTGTGCATTTGTCACAATTGTTGAACCTGCTCAGACACACATATATCACTCAAAGTTCATAGTTACACTAGGCTGTATTTTGGTGGCAGGTACATGTATAATGATATATTTCCTCCAGTATAGTGTTATGCACAGTAATATCAATACCCTAAACATTATCTGTGGTATTCCTATTTATCCATCCTTCCCCATAACTCCTAGAAATCATTGATCTTTCTATTGTCCTGAAAGGTAGTCCTTTTTCATATTTTCTCAGTTTACAGTGGACTTTTTAAATCCTTCATAGCCCAAGTTCAAACATTTAATGCACATACTGTTTGAGACAGGGACTCTGATTTATCTACTTGTCTGTACAGGTGATATTCAATGAATGTTTATAAGATGTGTGAATGAATTACTGTAAGTGAATTTTCAATTGCTCAGCAATTTGACATAGATAATATCTTTTATCTCTCCCCAAAGAATCAATTTATAAAGAACATCAACTGGGATTAAAGTAGCAGCAAGAAGAGTCCGGAGCAAGTGAGGACCTGAATGACCATTTTCCTGCAAAGTTTTGTATCACCCAATAGTCAAAGACACTGTTAGAGACATGGTAACAATAACAACTACAGCTGGAAATCAGATGATAATAATGACTAATACAATTTCTATATCATTTCCTGTACTATTGCTTACTTAACCTACAGTACCAGGGAGGATTAAGAACTGTAGAACAAAAGCTATCTTTATCTTCAGAGTTAAACAAAAAATTATTTTAAAATTATTTTAATTATTTTTTAAAGCACTTAGTCATGCATTTCCCATTGCATGACTATAAGATACGTGTACTATATGCACGAGCACACACACCCACAACACAATGTTTTGCTACTTGTATTCTCAGCAAAAAAAATAATTTATCCTTTATCTTTTCATTACCTGCATCTTTAAGGAGCTAAATATGTTTGGTTAACCAAAGACATTTTGTTTGGTCATATATACACAACAAATTAGAAAAAGATTTTGTAATGTTAAAATTATGGAAGACCAAATAGTTATTGTTCAATAGTCAAACAACAGAGCAATTAATTTCCAAGAAATCTTACACAGTACAGCTGACTGTTTTGTCATCATTCATTTATACGTACATATATGCATCATTATTCATTGTATACATATATATAAAATTTATATATATGTAAGTTTTCAAATTTTGGTCAGTTCCAGTAATAAGCTAATTATTGGAAGATGTGTGTGCATATATAGATGGTTTTGTATAAGAATTTCTGGGCCAGAGTGATAGTCCAGTGGGTAGGGCATTTGCCTTGCATGCGGCCAACCGGGTTAGATCCCTTGGCATCCCATATGGTCCCCTGAGCATGGCCAGGAGTAATTCCTGAGTGCAGAGCCAGGAGTAACCCCTGAGCATTGCTGGGTGTGACCCAAAAAAGAAAAAAATTACCAACAAATTTTTCTAACAGAGTTGAAAATATCAAAAGAACAATTATAATATTTAAAAAGGTAATTAAAATTTTGGTTATATTATATTTAAACAGTTTGTCTGAATTACCCTTAATTCACTCCAGAGTGAATGTTTTATTATTGCCAAGAATTTAAGTGGAGAGCAGGGCCCCGAGTTGTCCTGGTTCAATCTCTCACCGGGAAAGAGAATTGTTGGTGGCATGGAGGGAAAGTGAGGAGAGGAGGAGCTCTTCAGTAAATGAGAGATAGACACTCCCTGTTTTTGGTTGACAGTAAAAGGTTAATAAAACACAAATTAGGAAAAGATCATTATTCTCATTTGCCTTCTTTGTTCTTTAGTTTTCAGCATTAAATCTATTTGGAGAACTATTCTTTTGGAACTTTTTTCTGACAAGAGAGTGAAGCTTTTGGGGGGTACTTGGAAATATGGATAACGATAACTGAGTGGTTAGAAGTGATGGGCCTTTATCAATCTTTCAACTTTCTCCCCTTTTGGGAGCAAAGAAAAAGAAAGAAACACACACACATACATTGTATTTCCCTTACTCATTTCTATCACCCCAAAAATTTTTTTAAGAAAAGAATGATGGATAGATAGATGATAGATGATAGATAGATAGATAGATAGATAGATAGATAGATAGATAGATAGATAGATAGATAGATAGATAGATAGATAGATAGATATTTAGAGAGATAGAGAGATAGAGAGAGATAGATAGATTCATTGATTCATTGATTCATCGATTCATTGATCTTTCTTATACCAAAAAATGGTGTGTGGCCCCTTTTCTTTAAGGTTGCTCTGTAATATTTAGTCTTTTCCAAAGTTGGAAATACTGCCTGCCACTTTGTGATGAAGTGAGTGGATGGAATGAAAGACCAAACTAGGTCTTAATCTTCAGTGTAATTACAGGGAAGATGGGTCTGGGGGAAGGCGTTATTTTCTATTTGACTGCTTTAGGAGCTTAGATTACCAAGGAAGGTCTATGTGATTTGTGTTTCTTTGGGCTCCAAAGTTGCTTTTTGACCTATAGAAATAATGCTGAGTTTGTTAGTTGATCCTTCCCAATTTATCCCACTTCCAATGCCAAAGACCCAGAGTGACTGACAGTTATTAATCTTTCTAAAGTAGAATGTTATTAATTTTTAATATTTCATAATTTTTTATCGAATCACCATGAGATGCACGGTAACAAAATTGTTCGTGACTGGGTTTCAGTCATATAATGTTCCAACTCCTGGCTCTTCATCAGTGCACATTTCCCAACACCAGTTTCTCTCTCGCCACTCCCCACAGCCAGTCTACATGGCAGGCTCTCTCTCTCTCTCTCTCTCTCTTTCTTTTGTGTGTGTGTTATGGTTTTCACTACAGGTACTGAAAGGCATCATGTTTGTCCCTCTACCTACTTTCTGCAATCAGTTCTTTTTCAGAGTGATCATTTCCAGCTATCCTTGTAGCGCAAGTTCCTTCTCTATCCTAACTGCAATTCAGCCCCCACCAGAGTGGGTTTTGGATTTTTATTTGTTTTGCTTTTATTTGTTTTTCCCAAAGATGAGAGAGAGTAGGACAATACTTTGATCACTTGATCACTTGAATCCCGTTATTCATCGATTTGCTCGAGCGGGCGCCAGTAACATTTCCATTGGACCCTATCACGTGCCAATGTAGCCCAATGGCATCTGGTTGATTCAGGAATATGAAGAGCCTCAAACGGTTCCTTCAGGGTCTTGACAAGGAAGTCTGACCATCTTGTAGGTGGGCAGCCACATGATCTTTTGAAATCCCGTGGGATCCAGTCGGTAATGGCTCTAGTCCAGCGGTTGTCTCTAAATCGCATTACATGTCCAGCCCATCTGATTTTCGATGCCTTGGCAAACGAGACAGCGTCCCTGATTCTGGAATAGCGACGGAGGTCAGAACTCCGGATTCCTTCTCTCACTTGAGTGAGGCGTGATATTCCAAGCATAGCTCTTTCGATTCCTCTCTGGGAGACCCGAATAGCATTCTCATCCTGCTTTCCTAGGGCCCAGGTCTCTGAGGCGTATGTTAATGCAGGGAGAATGGTGGAGTCAAAGAGATGTGCCCGGAGCCGGAGGTTCTTTGTCCTTTTAGCTATTTCTTTGATGCCTTTGAAGGCATTCCATGCCGCTCTCTTCCTCCTGCGTAGCTCAGGTTTTAGGTCGTTCATCATGTTGATTTCTCGACCTAGGTACACATAACTGCTGCATTCAGAGATGTTTGTTCCATTGAGAGTGAATGGGGCCTCTGGAACAAGTTCATTCTTCATGAACATAGTTCTCTTTAGATTCAGCTGTAGACCTATCTTTCCACATTCTCAGTCAAAGTCAGCCAGCATTAGTGCCGCTTGGCTAATGTTTGGTGTTATTAGAACAATGTCATCAGCAAAGAAGAGGTGGTGTAGTTGCCGACCATCTATCTTCACTCCCATTCCTTCCCATTCTAATTGTTGCATGATGTTCTCGAGGGTGGCGCTGAAGAGTTTTGGTGAAATGGTATCACCCTGTCGAACCCCTCTTTTGACATCAATGATCACTTCTTTGTAGAATGGTGAGATCCTGGTGGTGAATCCATAATACAGCTCACGAAGGATCTTGATGTATTGGGTTTGAACACCCTGTTTGGCTAGGGCTTCGATGACTGCTTCAGTCTCCACAGAATCAAAGGCTTTCTGTAAATCAATGAACGTGAGACAGAGCGGCATCTTGTACTCCCTACAAACCTCAATGAGCTTGGTTACTGTGTGGATATGGTCGATTGTGCTGAATCCTTTCCGGAAGCCTGCTTGCTCACATGGTTGTCCTTCATCTAGTGTTCTGCTAATCCTGTTCAGGATGACTCATGTAAACAGCTTGTAGATGACAGACAACAGGCAGATGGGGTGATAGTTGCCAATGTCGTGAATGTCTCCCTTCTTGAACAGTAGAACTGTCCTGCTGGTTTTCCAAATGGGAGGGCACCTTGCATTCAGACAGATAGCGTGTGAAGAGCCGAGCTAGTGTATTGATGAGTACCTATGGCAGATTCTTCAGGTGTTCGGGTCTGACTTTGTCTGGGCCTGGTGCTGTTCCCTTCTTTACCGACAAGATGGCATGTCGGATTTCAGAAGGGAGAACGCTGGGAATGACATATCCATCCTGTGGAATTTGGTATGTGGGCAGGTGGATGTGGCTATCAAAGAGATTTGAGTAGAAGTCATGGATAATCTTCTCCATTGCCTTTCTGGAAGATGTGATAGATCCATCAGGCGTCGGAGGGCAGTCATCTTGGTCTTATAGTTAGCAAAGGACAGGCGGGCAGTGCGAATGCTTTTCCCGGCTTCGGCTGCATCTTACAGTATTTCTGCTCTTCTGTCTTTGAGGTCTTCTTTTTATCGCTTCTCTGCACTGTTTAGCAAGCTTGGATGTTAGCATTTGGTCTCCTGAGGCTCGCGTCTTGCCATGTTGGCAAATGAGCTCAAGAGTTTCTGAAGACAGGCGTCCTTTTTGTGTCTTTCTCTCTCTCGGCATTCTTCGCACAATCATGGAGGTGCTGAACCAGTCGGTTGTATTCTTCATCGATGTCGTCAATGATGGTATTTTCCCATGTTGCTGCAATGGTGCCAAAGAGTTCCCAGTTGGTGGTCATTCTGGGAGTTCTCTTCTTAAACTTTGCAGCTTTTTCTCCCCATTGCTGGAAGTAGAATTTTGCACGAAGGAGGCGGTGCAAATCCAAACAGGACGGTGCGATCCTGTTTGGAATTTGGGGACGACAGCTACATCGGTCAGACAAAACCGTCCATTGAAGATGATGTGGTCAATTTCATTGTGGAACTGTCTGCCAGGAGAGTACTATGTCCAACGTTTCGCTTCAGCTTTCTGGAACTGTGATTTCCCATGAATGGTCTTGGAGGACATGATGAACTCAGATAGTCTCTCACCCTGTTCGTTCCATTCTAGGCCATGGGTCCCGATGTGGGAGTTCTTCAGCCGATCTTCTTGGTCCCTATCTTGGCATTAAAATCACCGACTATGATCTTGTAGAAGGTGTGATCTTTTTTATAGAACTCCTCCAATTCCATGTAGAATTTCTCAATTTCATCTTCTTTGTATGTGGATGTTGGTGCGTAGACAATGAAAATAGAAATTGCTGGCAGTGGGCCACATCTCTTCAAGTGTAATCGTCGTATTCAGTTTGTTAGGCATTCAAATGAATCAATGTTTACGGCCATGTTCGTGTTGACAAGGACACCAACGCCACCGATGCCTCTTTCATCACATGTTCCAAGGAACAATTCTTCTCCGGTGTCAAATACAGCATGATGCAACTGGCGCCGCCTCGTCTCAGTCAGACCAATGATGTCGTACTTGATCTTTTTTGCTTGCAGCATCAGATCCCTCAATATATGCTTCCGATGCCAGCGTCGCTGCATTGAAAGTACAGACAGTCATTTTAGTCCTTCTTCGTTTTGGCAGCCTAGGATGGCCATGAAATTTTATCAGGCACTGCTTGTTTGCCTTTCTTACTGCTGCCATATTAAGGGCTCTTTTGGGGTCAGGAAAATAAACATTTCTGTTACTGGATTTGGCATATCGAACACGCATCGGACAGCTTGCCAGGCTCTGCCATGCGGGCACTATATTCTCATTACTTTGTAGGGCTCTCTCAGAGGGATGGGGAGAATGTTTACGGTAATTTGGAGGTAAATCGCGTGGCCGCACAGCGGCTGTTCACATGGGGAAAACTGGTTTCTGCTCTGCCGGGTGTACCTGTGTCTTAGGCTCAAACATTCCTGCGCTTGAAATACTCTCCTCTGAAGGGTGGGTCTCTGCGTGATGGGTCCTTGTAGGCTGGGTTTCTGACAAGACAGGCTGGAGACTGGATTAATCTGTGGGCTGGAGACTGGATTAGTCTGCTGGGTGGAGATCTTACCTGCTGCTGAGTGTGGATTGTGAAGATCGCTGCCAGCAAGGTGTGGGGGTTTCTCTGGGTTCCTCCGAGGCTCCATCGGGATGGTGGACTTGGGTCGGAAGTTGCTCTCGTGGTCCATGGAATGCAGG
>JAJIBD010030392.1:0-12500 GCA_021461705.1 Cryptotis parvus
CCACAGGTGTGTGTGTGATTCTTGCGTCTCTACGGACCCCAAGCTGCCCCAGGGAAGAGCAGAAACTCCATCCAACGGGAACCAAGGCAAAGTGCCTTGGTTCCAGCCCGGACTGCCCTTGCGCCCTGAGCTTCCGGGAACATCCCAAAACTCAAAACCGCCGCGGACGCTTAGCGCGTCTGCGCGACCCTCTCACTACCTACTTTGCATGAGGTACCAGTGAACCTTGGTTCCTACATCCTTGCCACTCACCCAAACTCTGCAAACAGACCAAACACCTACTAACTGTACTATCTAGTCACCCAAGAACTCACAGTTGCAACCTACAATAGTCATAATGGTAAAAGCAACGTAAAATTCCATCAAGCTCTGTGAGTGAAGTCACTGGGCCAGATGAGTCTAGCAATACCAATGAGTTTCATAATCTATCTGAAAAAGAATTTCGGAAAGAACTGTTAAGGATTCAAAAGGAATTCAAAGAAGCAATGGAATGCAAAATCAATAAAATACAAGAGGACATGATAGAAGAAGTGGAGGAAAATGCAAAGGGAAATAACAGGTATTAAAAATGAGGTAAATGAAATAAAAAACACAGTGGAAGGCCATCATAGCAGAATAATAGCTATTGAAGAAAGAATTAGTGATCTCGAAGACGAAGTTCCAAAGATTCTCTACACAACACCAGAAGATAGAAAAAAAGGCTCACAATTATCAGACAGACAACAAGAGATAATCGGGATGAAGCCAGAAGAAACAACATACGGATCATTGGGGTCCCAGAAGGGCAAGAAGAAAACACTGATGAAGAAGAAACTGTCAAAGCCATAATTGCTGAAAAGTTCCCGGAACTAAAGAATGCTTGCCTCAAGATCCAAGAGCCCCGTGGGATACCAGCTAAAAGAAACCCCAACAAGAATACTCCAAGACACATCTTAATAAAAATGACAAAAACTATAGATAGGGATAGAATACTGAAAGCAGCAAGATCAAAGGAAGGAAATCACATACAAAAGGAACATCTCTAAGATTTACAGCAAACTTCTCTGATGAAACACTCCGAGGCCCAAAACAATGGTGGGATATTGCGAAAGGCTCAATGAACTGCAGGCTTCACCAAGAATTCTTTATCCGGCCAGGCTCACATTCAGATATGAAGGAAAGATACACAACTTCATGGATAAGCAACAACTCAGGAACTTCATGGACTCAAAACCAATTTTAAAAGGACTGAAGGGGCCTACTCTAATGTCGGACAAACCCATAAGCACAACAAACACAAAAAGAGTCATATTTGGCAGGCAGGATCCAATGGCTATAATCTCTCGCACCGCCAATGGTCTCCAAGGCACCAATTAGAGACACAGAGTCCCAAAATGGAATAGAAAAAACTTGAACCCTAACAGTACTTCTATCTATTTCACAACAGACACACCTGAATTAGTTGTGAAACATTTTTAACTTAAATCTAGATTTCAGAAATTGAGTTGGAAGACCATTCTCCAGTAGTAACTCAATACATTTGCCATATTTCAAATGCACTCAGGTTTCTTGTAACCAGTGGTTACATATTGAGCGTATAGAAAGTTTGTCCCCAGAGAAGATCAAAGGACTTGCTTCTGTATGCTAGCTGGAAAGAAAAAGTGAATTAAGTATTGCCTATCACATGCAGTTGGGCAGGAGAATTGGCTCAGTGGGCCAGAGCGGCGGCTGTGCAGGCAGGGAGGCTAACTTCAGTTTCCTGCACCACACAGGCAAGGAAGGAAGGAAGGAAACTTTCTTGGCCAGATCTGCAAGAACTATCATTTACGTTGCTCAGAATGTTTAAAAATTAGTCAGTTACCACTCTTGACTCGGAGCCACTAAAGAAGCTATCAGAATTGGCTTGTGCTTCATCTTTGCTGAATTGTCCACTAGTTTTACATCTCAGTAACACACACTGGACACCTGGTTCCCTAGCTTTGGTGTTTTTTAAAAATCTCTTAAGAAGTTCTACAATGAACCCAAGAGACTTGATACATGGCTCTTCTGAACCCATAGCCTCACCTGTGCACTGAACATAACAACACCAAAGGAATCTCACATATCTTTAAAATATGTGTGCAAACGTGTGCTCAAAGGAAATGTGCACATTTCAGAAGGCATATTCAAATGTATTTAATTTGCCACTATTTTTTTTTCTTTTTGTGGTCATACCCAGCAATGCTCAGGGGTTGGTTATTCCTGGCTCTGCACTCAGGAATTACCCTTGGCAGTGCTTGACTATATGGGGTGCCAAGTATAGAACCTGGGTCAGACGCATGCAAGGCCTACCTTACATGCCCTACCCACTATACTATTGCTCTAGCCCTTTACCACTATTTTTAAACGACCCAAACTGGAAATTATTAAGACACACACCAGAGGTAGAATGATTTAATAAATAGAGCAGTTTCCTGGAATATGCTGTAAAATGCTCTTGGGCAATGAGAATGAAATATTCACAGTCACATCCAACAACATAAACATAGTTGTTGGCAACACAACATACACTGAAATAAAAGTGTATTTATTTTACACTTTTAAAATAAAAAAAAATTGGGACCAGAGCGATAGCACAGCAGGTAGGGTGTTTGCTTTGCATGCGGCCAACCCGGGTTGGATCCCCCGCATCCCATATGGCCCTTGAGCACCACCAGGAGTAATTTCTGAGCGAAGAGCCAGGAGTAATCCCTGAGAATTGCTGGGTATGACCCCCAAAAATTAAAATAAAATAATTCAAAATACACTTAAATATATTGAATGAAAGAAGTCAAATACCAGAAGAAGTAGGGTTCTGCCTATGTCAAGATGAGAAATAGGCAAAACTAACCTATTACCTTAAAATTCAAACAAACCGTTTACTCTAGTGAGAATGGAAAGTGGAAGTTTCACCTAAAAACAGCATGGACCTGGAAGATAGTACAGCAAGGGAGAGCCACTTGCCTTGATTGCAACCAATCTGGGTTGGATCCTCACCATTGCAAAATGTTTCCCAAGCACCACTAGAAATGATCCCTAAGCACAGATCCAGGTGTGTCCCCAAACCTAATTAATTAATTAATTAATTAGAAATTGGAATCAAGGGAGCTACCAAGATGATAGCAAAGCTGCTTTCAACTGTAAATTGTTAGTTGCAGGTATGTGTATTTCATGAAATTCCACGATTTGTTCACTTTTCTACATGCATGTTAGGCTTTATGTATTTCCACAAAGATTCATTTAGTCTTTTCCTTCTGATAAATGACAGATTTGTCTTCATAAAGAGCTCAAAAGGCAAGTTGGGCATGAGTAAGAAATCCAAAGTCCTCATTCACTTTGCAGCTCTACATTCTTAAAATTCCAAACATCATTTTTCCAAGCAGAGGAAGGAAAACTAAAGCTTGTCAGAGAGGCTGGGAGTCCATCGGGACACAAAGTATCAGACAATAGAACTGTGGACTCATTGAAGATCCTCTACCTCACTTTGTCTCTCCATGGTCTCTCTCTGTTGAAATCCAGCCCCTTCAAGCTCTGGAAATGAAACTTCACACAGCAGGTTATTTTATTACCCCAACCAAAACATTTCTGTCCTTCATTCTAGCTCCTTCCGTGCTGTGCATCATGTATTAATCATATGTGAAAGCAATTTCCAGGAACAATGTAATACTTAAAATTTGGTCAGGGGACCCAGGAGATGGCTAGATGAGGGAGCTCCTGGTCTTGCATGTTGCTCGGTCCCCAGCACTATCTGTGGTATCTGAGCCCCACCACGACTGAACTGTGAGCACAGAGCCAGGAGTAAGGCTTGTGTAGGGCTTGGTGCAACCCAAATACCCCTCTCCTCCAGAACAAAGCCCAAAAAACTTGGGAAGAGAGGCAACCAGGATTTAATACCTCTACTGTGTGCTGTGTCCAGAACAAAGCCCAAAAACTTGGGAAGAGAGGCAACCAGGATTTAATACCTCTACTGTGTGCTGTGTGGTCTAGAATGAACACCTTGAGCAGTTTGTATTTATTTCCTCATTACAAAGTGGAGAGAAGAGAATAAAATCATCTTTGACATCATACATTTCATAGCCCACATCTGGTTCATCAGGAAGGTCATCCTCACTCTTCCCAGAGTACTGGAAGAGATGCTTAACTAAGAGCACTCTCTTCTGGTCTTATTTCCTAACTGTTCCCAGAATAATCCTCTAAAGACATGTCAGGGCTCAGGAGACAGCTCAAGTGGCAGAGCATGTGCATAGCATGTGCTGAGCCTGGAGTGTGATCCTAGGCACCATATGACACCTCCCTAGCACCCCCATATCTGAGCAACGAGCCCTCATGACCACACTGCTGGGCTGAGCATCCCCGGTGAGGTACAGGCACCGGAGCACTGCTGGCTGTTGTCCTAATGAAAATTAATATCTTCTCTACTAATTATGAGGTCTATAATTGTTATTGGTTTTTGTCATATCAAATGCAACACAGAGCTTGCCAGTCTCTGCTGTGGAGGTGGTACACTCCGGGTAGTAGACTCTCATCTTGTGCATTTACTGATGAACCTCAATGGGGAGAGATCGGCTTTTCCCTTGGGTGGATCTCTGAGGAGCTGTGGAGTCTGGATGTTGAGAATAACTGACCTCATGGTGTTGGGATTCCTCTGGCTTCTTGCTAGGCTCACTGGGATGATGGGCCACAGCTAGAACCTGCCTAGAACTATATAGTGTATAAATGTGAAAGATCCTGGGAAGGAACTGCTCCTAACTTCCAGTATTATCTAAGATTGTTCCACGGCCACAAAGCAGTCACACCAGCCAGCTGTGGATCTGGAGTGTCTCCCTTCTGCTGTTGCTGGCTGTGATGGTTGGGAACTCACAATCACACCCGCTGACATGGAGATGGAGGAATGAGAGGAAGAGTCCAAATCCCTACTCCAAGTCCAGCCAGAGTGCCTCCCTACCCGAACATGTGAGCGAACCCTAAGAGCTATGTTGGACTCCGCCAGAGGCTGGCTGAGCCATTTACTCCCCTCCAGAACTCCATGGGCTGCTCCACGTGGGGTTGAGCAGTGAAGCTGTGGGTCTGGAGTGTCTCTCTTCCAGTGTTGCCGGCACAGCTGTGGGTATGGAGAGTCTCTCTCCGGTGTTGCTGGCTGTGATGGTTGGGAGCTCGCAGCCACACCCACCGACATGAGGTGGAGGAATGGGAGGAGGAGCCCAAATCCCTGCTCTAAGTCCATTCAGCATCCCCCCCCCCATGCGTGTGAGCAAACCCTAGAAGCTATGTGGGACTCAGCCAGGGGCTGGCTGAGCCATTTACCGCCCTCCGAACTTCATGGGCTGCTCCACGTGGGGCTGAGCTGTGCAGCAGTAGATCTGGAGTGGTTGGATCTGGAGTATCTCTCTTCCAGTGTTGCTGGTGCGCCTGTGGGTCTGGGAACCTCATTCCCATGACCTGAAGGAATGCTTTGAGGTTCCTAGTGTTCCTGGAGTGAGAAGATGCCCTTGGGCTACACTTGGTTTCAACAGGACGTATGGAGATGTTAGTGGTGCCCACTCAAGCAAATTGATGAATAACGGGAAGACAAGTGATAAAAGTGATACAAGTGATCTACTAAGAAAAGCATTGATCATGGGCTGTGTATTAACTTAAAGGGCTAGAGTGCATGCTTTACATTCAGGAGTCCTGAGATCAATACTTGAAACCATGTGGTTCCCCTGACTGGGAGGGAACCTTGAGCACTGAGCTGAGAGTCCCTAAGCACTGCTGGGGGTGAGCTCTACCAAAAAAAACAAATGTTACTTTTCTATATAAAACTTCCTCCTCCACATAGCTTTCAGCTCTTCCTGAATACAATTTCCTGTCTTTGACCCATAAAGCCGAAGTTGTGCTTTGCTGCCTGTGGGCCTGAGCCACTGCTCACACACCAGACCTGACTCCACCATCAGGCCTCTCACACGCCAGACTCAGGCCTCTTACATCCTGGACCCATTACCACTGCCGGGTTTTAAACTTGCGGCCCTGAAGTCCCTCAAATAAGGGCATGTGGGGCCTGAGCTAGACATTGAACAGTGGGCAATTCAGTTGCTCACAACAAAGAATTATTTAGCCCCCAAACGTCAATAATGCTGAGGTTGAAAGAACACAGTAAAATCCTTAAGACCTTACACCTTAGGAACCTAGACGCTGGCAAGAAGACTGCAGGGCTCAGCCTTGGCTTGGTCTCCCAGCTGTGCACAGAGTGGGAAGGTTCTTGTCACATCAGCACTTCTGATAGCCACAGGCCGGGGTCACCCCTTCTGCCACATTCTTTTCTTCCTCAGGGTTCCCTATTGCTGTTGCCTGCTGACACTCCCTAGGCAAGTTCACTTCAGGATATGTGTCTACTTCTCCACTTTTCACATGCTCAGAAGACAACAATGATGAAAGTAATCATACCCCAGATTTCAAGTTCGCCTCAGAATATTAGAGGAGACCAGGAACAATGGTAGGTCAAATAAAAAAACTCAGTGAAAGGCCTCAGAGGCAGAGTAATAGCAGCTGAAAAGGAAAAAAAATTTGAGCTCTGAGATGAGATGCAGGAAATCTCCAGAATGCAACAGAAGATGGGGGAAGTCTGAAAAGCAACAAACAGACCACCAGAGAACTCTATGATGAGTGCAAGGAGAATGTAAGAATCCTGGGAGTCTCTGAGGAACAGAATTGTGCATTCAAGGACGAATCTGGCCAAAGAAGTCAGAGAAAAGAATTTTCCAGCATTGGGCCCATGTGGAGGGAAGCAGACATCTGGGGGGCAGGTTTGGTATGGAATGATTTATGCAGCAAACCCGACCATTAACAACATTGCAAATCATGGTGCCTAGAATAAAGTAAAATTTATAAATAAAAGAATAATTTCTCAGCATTGAAGAGTACATACAGCTCAGATTTAAGAGGTCCAAAGGGTCCCATTGAATGTAGACCCAAATGGAAACACTCTAGGACAGGTTATAATCACAATGCCAAAAGCCAAAGACAGAGACAGAATATTGAAAGTAGCCAGACCAAAGAAAGAACTTTCTTACTAAGGAAAACCAGTAAGATTCATCTATCTATGAGCCAGAAGAGAATGGTGGAATGGAGTGGGCGGAAAAAAATTTTAACAGAAAAATAAAACATCAATAAAATGAGCAGTTCGTCCAACAAGAGTACCATTCAGATTTGAAGGGTAATACAAAAGTTAAAGGACAAGCTACAATTTAGATATTCATAGACTTGAATTTTTCTTCAAGAAACCTTAAAGAAGAGTCTTTAAAAAATAAGACAAGCTGAACAAACACTCACAATTTCTATAAAATGATGGCAATATATACCTTCATCTCAACATCTCACTCTGCCGATGGACATGAGGGAAGCTACTGACAGCAACACAATAGTAGGATACTTTGAAACTCCTCTATCACTATTGGGCAGTGGAACTAGAACAAAAAATTAATAAGAAACATTGTCCTTGGTGGAAGAAATGGAAAATATCTGCCAAGAGACATAACTGGACCCTTCATGCCCTTAAAAGTTGGGTCCGAGTGCAGCACTGTTGTGCTGTAATCTCTAAATCATTAATTCTAGAGGAAGTTTCCACACAAAACTATGAAGCTCCTGTGACTGGACCCTACATAAACACTGATTAGTTGTTGGTTTTTTTTTCAGTATTCCAGCAGTGCTCAGAGCTTACACTGATTCAATGCTCAGGGGCCATACCTGAACTGGCAGAGTTCATGGGACCATTGGAAGTTCCAGTATAAGAATCATTGTCACACATAAATATACCAGGTGATCTTAACAAAAGTGGAAATTACCACAAGCACGTGGGAGTCAGAGGTTAGGTAAGATAGAGAAGGGAACATGTGTGAATAAATGTCAAAATGTCTGATACCAACATAGAACTGAGCATTAAATACAGACAAAAAATACAAATGATGGCTTCTAAGTGTATTTAGTGCAACCCACAATGTGTACGAGAAGGAAGAGAGAGAGAGGGACAGAGATAAAGAACCTGCCATTTAGGCAGGATGTGGGAGGGGGAGGGAATTGGGGACATGGGTGGTGGGTGATGGGCACTGGTGGAAGGCGGGGTGCTGGAACACTGTGTGACCGAAACCTCCAAACATGAACAACGTTGTAATTGTATATCTCACGGTGGTATAATAAAATGTTTTAAAAAAAAGAATCATTGTCACAGCCATAATTGCTGCATTTGCAAGGTAAGTGTCTTAACCTCTAGAGTATCCCTCTCTTGACCCCTTGGTTCTTTCTTTATATTACTATTACTATTGTTTCAGCATGGCTATAATATTAGGAACATGCACAGTTTTGATATACAGATAATATACCTCATTATCACCAAAGTACTTAAGATCCATCACCGGTATCCTTAATTCTAGACTCACTTCTTCCATCACTCCCCCACCATGCTTGGTTATCTAAATTTTGTGTGCCTATTTATCACTCACTTATGAGCCTGGTTCTACAGATTTCTGTTGGTTCTGTGAATCTGGTCACTTATAAATTCCCATGTTGTGTTGGTGGAGATTGGTTCTGATACTTGTGACTAAAGAATTAGAACTGCAGTGCCAGAGTCCAAGGGGAAGTCTCTGGACTGAAAGGAGATGCCATAGGAAGAAAGCAAGTAGCAAGAGTGTCTCCCCCCCACATAATCCCTATTAATTTTATCACTAGTTTCTTGATTTGGGTTGAAGTTTCCTCAATCTTACACAAGATGGTTTTTAAAATTTTCAAGCTTTATTCTACAAATTCAGCTGCACTGGTCTTTTCTGCATAGAGATTCTAAAGCCATAACTACCCTGCTTTTAGAAGCAAAGGCTGAGTGACACACAGGACCTTGACCAATGGGAGCATGGTACAAACAAAACATAAAAGCCCAGTTGTCATGATTGAGCCTGAACTCATGCTCAAGAAAAGGAGACTTTCAGCCCATTTTAGACTCTTTGAATCAAACCTCTAGGCTGGGGGCCAGAAATTTTCATTTTTGTTCAAATGATTCTGTCAGAATGAGCTGGAATGATAGTACAGCAGGTAACGTGTTTGCCTTGCAAACAGTCAACACAGGCTCAATTCCCAGCACTCTAGCACTCAGTATGGTCCCACAAGCCACCAAGAGTGATCCCTGAGTACAGAGCCCTGAGCAACGCCAGGTATGGCCCAAAAAACAAAAACAAAAAGAAGCAAACAAGCAAAATACCCAAATGAATGATTCTCTCAGAATTTCTGAGGTTCATGGAAGTTTAATAACTGCACTACTTGGTCCTGAGCTACAGTTCCTCAGCCAAGTCCTTGCCAAGCTTTACAACAAACACCCTTTATAAAACACAGATTCTGGCTTTTCATTGTTTTTGTTTTAACTGAATCACCATGCGATAGACCATCACAAAGCTCTTCATGATTGGGCACAGGTTCTGTTTCTGGAAGATTTGGGGCACAGCCTGATACTCTGCATTCCCAACAAGGAGGAGGACAGACAATGAGGGCTGATGAGTACTAGTGCATTTGGGGGAGCAAAGTCTGAGAACATTCTGACTGCTACATCCATGCAAAGGGATTGGGTATAGTCAGGCCTGAAGCTCAATGACACAGACTTAGGAAGAAACTGAAAATGAAGTGCCAGAGCTATAGTACAAGGGGAAGATGCTTGTCTTGCATACAGCTGAGCTTGGTTCGATCCTCAGCATCCCATATGATCCCTGGACAACGTCAGGGGTAATTCCTGAATGCAGAGCCAGGAGTAACCCCTGAGCATCACCTGGTGTGACCCAAAAAGTAAAAAAAAAAAAAAACTGAGAAGGAGACAAGCTAGAAAATAGAATGAAATCACAGATACAACCAAAAACAGACATCTAGATTCTTCTTTTTCCAGTTTTAAAAAATATATATAGGCACCATAAAGTTATTTATGATAGTTTCAGGCATACAATTTTCCAGCATCAATCCCATCACTGAGGACAACTTCCCTCCACCAGTGTCCCCACATTCTCTTCCCTCCACTCCCAGCCTGCTTCCTGAAGAGGCACATTTTTCAAATTTGATTATTATAGATTCTTAACTTTAGGCTTAACCTGAGCAGCTTCTAAAACAGCTCAGAGATCTTAATCCATTAATGAAATCCTTCTAGCTAGTTGGCCTGACCCTGTCTCTCTGATTCAGAATTCAGTTCAGTATTACAAGAGGAAACAATAACAAAGACAGACGTGTCCCTGAAGTTCAATCTGATGTAATTAGGTTCTTTGTTCTTAATTAGAGTGTAAAGTCCTCTTTTTGCAGGCCACTGAGTCTGTGGAGATGATAGTTTTGTGTGTACTGTTCTAATAAAAACTACTTTTCATTATGAGAACAAAAGTAAAAAGCTGACATAGACGGTTTCAAGTCATGGGCGGGACCAAATTAAACTGTCTTGAGGAACTACTAAGCATTTCATGATTAGCTAGAGTTATTCTTTTCTGTCCTTCAGTCCATCCATTACTCACCACGGTCTATGTTATTAGGCTAAGCACTAGCATTTATCATGGAGGTTGTATGGTCCCAAGAGCCTGACCAATAAACTCCAAAATTCAGCTTCTCCATATTATTTCATGAAATAGCACCCACCCCAGTGTTGGATTACTTTATTAAATGAAAAGCTCTGTGCAAATCCCTGTTCATGTCCCCTGGAGGAAACCCAGAATGAAGGTAGGGTTCCAAAGGGTAGAGAATAAACAACAGGTGGTCTGGCCCTCAGTCACAGTGTGAGTCACCACAAACAGGGGTGGGGCTTTTTTCAGTCATCTCCACTCCAGATTTCAAGGTATACTGCTCAGCATAACAGGAGGTGCTGAATCATCACCACAATGAACTCGATTAAGGCTCAATTCCCCTACATTTTATAATATGTTTTTAAGTGTAAGCTGCTTGTCTGGCTGAGCAGGAAGGTCAGGGAAGGTCCCTCTCTCAAAGCCTTTTATCTCATACATAGGAGCACCTCACCAGGTTCAAATTTTGACAACTGGGTTATAAAAGAATTATTTCCCAAATAGTAATTTTGGAAGCATAGCAATAATACCAAAATGATTTATAAGTAAGTGTCAAAGATCCACATGTCAATTCTTGGTGAGAGAACTACCCTGTGAAAAGGAAACTGGTAATAATTGGGGATGGGGAGGGGAGATGTGAGGCATTGGGAAAGAGAAGACCTGGGGCGAGAGGAGCAGCATGAAAAGGACAGAAGCAAAGGATGAGAGGCCAGAAGCTCTGGGTAAGAGCAGAGAAACCTAATGCCAATACCTTGAAAGCTTGAAGCAAGTGGATCTGGGTACATAGTACAGAGGGATAACGTGCTTGTCTTGCATGTGGCTAACCTAGGTTTCATCCCAGGCACCACGGATGCTCGCCCAAGTACTGATCCCTAAGTGAGCCAGGAGCACTGCCAGGTATGGTCCCAAAACAAAAACAAAACAAAAATACTGAAGCACGTCTCTCATCAAAAACCTGTCTTTCACATAAATGATAGTTACATGATCTTTGTAGAATATAAATTAATTGCATTTGTAATTTTAATTATAAATTAAATGCATTTGTTATTAATCTAACTGTCTTTCTGGCCCTAACTATTCAACCTCTTCTTATAGATTAGTTTACAGTTTTATTCACCAAGCTCTAGTTCCTGCCCATTCTACATTTAACCACATTTATTTGTCACATTACAGTTTTATCATGTTAAGCAAAACTCCCTTCGTTGGACTTCAAAACTATTCCTAATGCCTACATGAATTTGTTTTTCTTCTATTATCAATTAGAATGCAAGACCTATGAAATCAAAACCATGGCCTTGCTCACTCTGTACCGCTAAGTCCTAAAGCATGACTGGCAATAGTGAATGTTCAATAAAGTATGCACTAAATGAATTCATGAATGAGACCAGTCGAAGGATTTGAGGAGGGGAAATGGCAGAATGTAGTGTCAGAATGTAGACTAGAGATGTAATGAATAAAGATGTGGGGGAGAACAAATGAAGGCAGAAAATTTGATCATGTCTATTAAAATTTAAGGTAAAAAGGATATATTGGATCCTAAGCCCATGGACAAATCCAATTTCTACAGCCTAGGAACATTATAAAAGATGCAGCCTTAGATATAGTCATCAAGTCTTTCTCGAAGAGAAACACTGGCTCTAGATCTGGGTAAAATCTCTCAGACTCCAGAGTCCCTCCATCTCCTCCTACCTCCTGCTGCCAGAAAGGGCTTTGGAAAAGTACTTGATTCCTCAGGGATCTTTGGAACTGCCTCAGAAAGTACAACTGGAGGGACCAAGAAACAGCAGTGATGGGCTGGAGTGATAGTATAAAAGGGAAGCGTGTTTGCATTATGCGTAGCTGACCTAGGTTCAAACCCTGGCACCACGCATGGTCCACTAAGCACTATGGTGAATGGTACCTGAATATAGAGCCAGGAGAAAGCCCTGAGCACCACCAGGTGTGGCAAAAAAGGAAAGG
>JAJIBD010030392.1:15000-46157 GCA_021461705.1 Cryptotis parvus
GCACAGGGAGCAAGTAGCAGCTCTGCCCCATGTCTGAGGGCACATTAAAAAAAAAAAAAAATAAAATAAACTTTCTCGATTACAGATTTACAAAACAACAAAAGTTAAAAAATAAAACCCTATTATGGACTCTGATTTTCTCAACAGATTTTCCTATTTTTAGCTTTTAGTGGTCTGCTCTACTGTCTAGAAAATGCTTTGTATTCCATTTACATGATGATTTAGCTATATTTCTACTACACATACAGGCTTTTTAAAAAATATATTCTAAATATAAAAAGCAGAATTGGAACTTCAAGGTAATTTACTACTTCCATAAGGAAGGTATCTGTAAAATCCTGGAAGGGCACAAATTCTGTTAAAATAAAATAAAGCTATATTACAGATTCCTGAATCAACCAGATGCCATTGGGCTACATTGGCACGTGATAGGGTCCAATGGAAATGTTACTGGCGCCCGCTCGAGCAAATCGATGAATAACGGATTCAAGTGATCAAGTGATATTACAGATTTCAGTCAGGGCTGTAGCTCAGTGTTATTGTTAGAACACTTTTTCTCTCCCAATTTAAAGCCTGTGCTTGATCCCTGGGACACACACACACGCCGCACACACACACACACACACACACACACATAGAGACACATACACACACACTCACTGACATGCACATACACTCCAAACTCACATGCACTCACACACACACTTCACATGCTCACACCGACACACATTAAAAATGTAACATTGCTTGTGAACTATGGCAAACTTCCTATACACAAAAATGAGAATGTGGTTAAGCTGTATTTCTGCTGTTCTCATTCAGTTTATACGATACTAAAAGCACTATGAGGAGCTTAAAAAATGCATTTCATCAAGATAATAGATGTGGTAAAAAGAAAAAGTTTAAATTAGGAAAAAGAAAGTCTTTTATCTGTATGTAGCAATATATTTTATTATGCTCCATAAAAGCATGTGATAAACTTATATTCAATAGTCTAGTGACTAATCAAAAAGTAATTTTTAAATGAAACTTTTATTTTCAAAATTGAATCAATATATTTTCTATATAAATGCTGAGTGCAATCATTAACATTTTAAAATGAGTTTTAGATGGTTATAGTAATGCAAATCGAATGCCCAAAATTTATGTGTTGTGGGCAAAAGAAGTCTAGTACATTCTCCCATTTTTGCTGATTGATATGATCCAATGATAAGATAGAACACACGAAGAATTACTCTACTTCATATTTTTTCACACATTTTTAATTTATTCCTTCTTAATGTGTGCCCCTTAGAAACTCCATAATCTTGACAGCAGACAGTTCCAAGTTACATTTCTTAGAAATGCATACACTGCATAAAAACTATGTTGATAATTAGGAACATGTCAAAATAGTCAAAATGAGAAAGACACAATTAAATGATACATAAAGTTAATGTAGTGTAACAGAGTAATATGTGGTGCTGGGGCTTAAACCTGGGTCAGTTGTATGTCACTTAATCTGTGGTATTCGCTATCCTCTTAAATGAGCAATTTTCTCAGTTATTGTCCTTGGAGTTTTTTTGGCTAAACGACAACTATGTTCCTGTATTATCAAATGTTCCTCCAATGACTAATGAGCAGAGAATTCAGCACTGCCTTAGTTTGTTCACATCAAGAAATAATAATTTCAATGGTAGATAAATATAGGCACAAACCAAATGCTTTGTATCATTATGTATTTTATTACATTTAAAATAGTGGTATTTTTTATAGTAAAGATTTTTATTGTACCAGATATCATTGATAGTGGGCTTTTAATGTTTCTGTGTTAATCATCATAACTTTTGTTAATTAATTGAAAATGTCTATATCTCCTGTAGAATAGTATTATCAATCATAATTATACATTGAGTCCCATACTACATATAATTAAATATTTTATTGCAAGTTTTATTATTTTTATTTAAACTAAATGTCAGTTTACAAAAAATAATTACGGAATTAGTAAAAATGTTACAGCAATACCTTATTTAAATACACTGTTTTTGTTTTTATTGATCACCCGGTTCATCAATAAATGCTCAAGATTAGAGGTGACTACAAGAGTATGCCACCCGCACGGCAGAGCCTGGCAAGCTACCCAGGTCGTATTGGATATGCCAAATACCAGTAACAATTATAGACCTCATTCCCATGACCTGATGGAATGGTTTGAGGCTCTTCATGTTCTTGGAGTGAGCAGATGCCCTGGGATCTACTAGCATGTGACAGGATGTATTGGAGATGTTACTGGTGCCCGTTTGAGCAAATCGATGATCAACGGGAAGACAAGTGATCCAAGTGAAGTTTTATTGATCATATTTGCTCTACCTTGCTTTACCCCACCTTCATATATGAGTGTTTACTGTTTATATTTATGGATCTATTCATCTCTTCCTTCTTGATAATTTATTTTAAAACCGTTTAAATGCAGATTAAATATGTTATGGTACTTTATGCCTACATCAGTGCACTCAGCTCAGGAACAAGATCATTCTCTTCAATCTGTTACATTTACTAAAATAAGAAAAATTCCTTAATATGTTTACCTAATGTGTACTTTAGATTTCAATAATTTGTTTTAAAAATCCATTAATTTTGCTAAGCATTCAAAGGAGTTTACTTATAAATACTCCTCTGATACTGTAACTTTAAATAACATAATTTAAATATTTAAATTTATTAAATTTATATGAATCAAATTAATTAATCCAGTATTTCTGCACTTATATGCAAATACTGTTATCTTGAAAAAATCAGGTTATAGCAGTAATAAAATGTTAGATATTAGGTTAAGTGATCAAAGATGCATTTTTTAATCTAATTGGAACAACCAGCCTGTGTATTTGTAGTATTACCTTTTCATACGAGCAAACAGGTAAACGATGTGATACTAAGTATTAGTTTCAATTGAATGCCAGTAATATTGTTGAAACTGACATTGAAATGTATGGACCAATCCTCCTTGAGCAAACAAGCATGTTACAAAACAGAAAATAACTAGAATGAAAAGCAAATGTAGAATAAGAATAAGTGCCAGGAGTGAAGGGCTGAATCAATATTAAATGTAAGAAGCTGAATTAGCCTTTGAGTATGTTGATCTGAAAAAATATAGATATAGATATAAACATGAATTCACAATAAGATGTCTAATAATTGCATTTCTAAACTACACCTGCCCCGATTTTAATGACTGCATACATATCTGGGTATTATCAAGAATAAATTCATTATTCATAACTGAGAATCCCCTGCACTATTTTTCCAGAGAATTATACGTGTGTTGGTAGAGCTGCAACTTAACAAGTTTGGGCTGTTTACCCATAATAATTCAAGATTATGTATGTGAAATGTACATGTGGTATCAGATACTGAACCATGGTCAGCCTCTATAAAGACAAGTGCCTCAACTACTATAATATCTCTCCAGTCTTTATATTCGTTGCCTATTACCAAAAACTAAATTACTAGTAACTTGGTAGATTCAGACAGTATTCATTTACTAGTAGTTTAATTGATCTGGGTTCCATGGGTATCTCAATTCAAAAATAAAGATGTAGAGCAGGCTAAAATTCTTATCAGGAGTATCTGAAAATAATCGACTAAGTGACAGTTAATGGTAGGCTCAACTTCTAAGTAATGCTGCCTGAGTTTTCACTCTTCTTGTCACCAAGCCTTACATTACTCTATATTGTCCAAAGCTTCCTGCTTATTATTGCTTATTATTACCAATTCAACTTCAGATTTGGGAAGCTGGATTCCCAGATGAGAAGTAGTATCGTGTTTTTAATCACACATTACCAAATCCAACTTCAGATTTGGGAAGTTGGATTCCCAAATGAGAAGTAGTACCATGTTTTAATCACACATTAAGGGTCTTTCAATGTGAGTTTCACTTCTAATGAACATAATACTGTTTGTAAAAAGCTCATGTGACCAAATCTGAACACCATCACAGTTTTAAAGTAAACTGATCATAAGCCTAATTACCATTGCAAGATCTTATGATTATGAAAAGTAATATATCCAAGAGTTTTATTATTGTAACAAAATTTCCCAAGAATTATGGTCAAATTTCAGATTAAAATACATTTTAGTTCTTTTTGTATCAGAAGAGATGCTAAATCATATTGGAAATAAAGCACACACCAAAACTCCTGATTGCAACTTTTTCCTCCTAATTTTCCTTTGTACCATTGAGTATGTTCTCTTATGAACTATATTGTTACTTTTCAACATATATTTCCAAAGCAGATTTCTATTCTGTCTTGCAATATTCTTTTTATATTTGAGTCTGCTATCATCCCTCACCCCCATAGCAAAACACTTTCTTTCTACCATCCAATTCACACCCACATTGACATACATAAAAATATATGTATGATCACAAAATGACCTAGCACTCAAACTAGAAATTTTAAGTTCAGTTTTATCTCTTCTTTCTTGGGACTTCCGACTAGTTACAATTAAAATATTCTTTTGAATATATATGTGCACAGTAATAGTATTATGGATTTTTTCAATTTTGTTCAATAAAATTCCTTATTTAATTTTCTCGACTCCACACTACACTACCTTTATTACCATTAACTATAAAGAATTCAGAGTTGTCAGAAAATCAATAGATCTACAAATTGCAAGTAGTGGAGACCTAAAACACTGTATTTTAAGCTTTCATAAATCAGTTTTTTAGTATTAAAAATTGCAAAGAGAAAATGGACTGTTATTAGTTTTCACTTGTATTTCATAAACTTTCATAGCAAATATATACATAAATAGGAAAATTTTAATTGCAAATGCATAGTGCTATCTAACTATACATATAAATCTCAATATCTATATCTATATCTATATGTATATAGATATAGATATATATGTGTGTAGTTAAATGATCAGTCTGATTATTTTCTATTTTAAATCATATCAAGATATAAAATTGAATATAGTTTGTATAAACATGAATTATTAGAACTACCATTAGTGAATATTGGTAACTGACAGCTCTCAGAAAAATAATCTCCAAAAAATGTCACTAGCCCAAGACATTGCCTTAGCCAACATCTTACACATTTCTTGGCAACTGCCTATATGTTGAGAATGAGAATAGGACTCAGAAATGCACTGCAAGTTTGCCTAAAGGTAGGATGTTTACCATGTACTGACTATGAGCAGAATTTACAAATCAGAGGACTCCATAGCCACCTAAAGGTCCATAGGCTATCTCAAGGAGTTGAAAATAAAGTAAAAGGAAGCTCAATGCACGAGACTAAGAGGCGAGTCTGTAGGACAGGGAAACCCGAAGGAATAGACAAGCACAGAGGGGTATATTCGAACCCACTCATTTATGCACTATTACCCTGTACACCCTTGGACTATTCTAGGGAACAACAGGCAGCCACAGGAAGCCTAGTAGAGAAAAGTTGCTTCAAACTGTTTGCAAAGTATCACTGCTGTTTGGTCAATTATGTCTTTTATTTCACTGAACGAACATTTGACCCATAACTCTAATAGGTGTCGCATACCTTGAGCTATTTTAAAAATGAAAGCATCAAAAATGTAACGAATGAAGAGGCTTTCTTTACTACATTTTAGACTCGTTGCACCTTTATCAAAGATTAAATGATCATGTGTTTGAGGTTGGGTGTCAGGATACTCAGTTCTATTCCATAGGTCCACAGTCTGTTTTTATTCCAATACCATGCTGTTTTAATTACTACTGCCTTGTAGTACAGTTTGAAGTTGGGAAAGGTGATGCCTTCCACCTTCTTTTTCCCGAGGATTGCTTTAGCTATCCTTGGGGGTTTATTGTTCCATACAAATTTCAGGAGTATTTGGTCAATTTCTTTGAAGAATGTCATGGGTATCCTTATAGGGACTGCATTGAATATGTACAGAGCTCTAGGGAGTATTACCATCTTGACAATGTTGATTCTCCCCATCCATGAGCAGGGAATATGTTTCAATTTCCTTGTGTCCTCTTTTATCTCTTGGAGCAGTGTCTTGTAGTTTTCTTTGTATAGGTCCTTTACACACTTGGGTAGGTTGATTCCTAGGTATTTGATTTTCTGTGGCACAATTGTGAATGGAATTGTTTCCTTAATATCCCTTTCTTCTCTTTCGTTATTTGTATATAGGAAATCCACCGACTTTTGGGTGTAGATTTTGTATCCTGCCACTCTACTATATGCATCTATTGTTTCTAGGAGTTTTTTGGTAGAGAGTTTAGGGTTCTCTAGGCATAATATCATGTCATCTGCAAATAATGATAGCTTGACTTCTTCCTTGCCTATCTGGATGCCCTTGATGTCCTTTTTCTTCTCTGATTGCTATGGCAAGTACTACCAGTACTATATTGAATAAAAGGGGTGAGAGTGGGCAACCTTATCTTGTCCCTGATCTCAGGGGAAGGCTTTCAACTTTTCCCCATTGAGAATGATGCTTGCTGTGGGCTTTTGGTAGATGGCTGTAACTATCTTGAGGAAAGTCCCTTCAATTCCCATTTTCTGGAGCGGTTTTAATCATGAACGGGTGCTGGATCTTCTCAAATGCTTTTTTCTGCATCTATTGATAGGATCATATGGTTTTTTATTTTTTTCTTTTATTTATATGATGTATTATGTTGATTGACTTGCGAATGGTGAACCATCCTTGCATTTGCGGGATGAATCCTACCTGGTCATGATGTATAATCTTCTTGATGAGTCTTTGGATTCTGTTTGCTAGTATTTTGTTGAAGATCTTAGCATCCGTGTTCATCAGGGATATTGGTCTGTAGTTTTCTTTCTTTGTGTTGTCTCTCCCTGCTTTGGGTATCAGGGTGATAAGTGCCTCATAGAAGCTGTTTGGGAGTGTTTCTGTTTCTTCTATTTCCTGGAAGAGCTTGAACAGGACTGGCAGTAGGTCCTCCTTAAGGTTTGGTAGAGTTCACTAGTGAATCCGTCTGGACCTGGGCTTTTGTGTTTGGGCAGACTTTCTATTACTGTTTCTATTTCCTCAATGGTGATAGGCTTATTCAGGTATTGGAGGTCTTCTTGTTTCAGCCATGGGAGGTTATAGGACTTCAGGAATTTATCCATTGCTTCTAGATTATCATGTTTCACGGCATACAGGCTCTCAAAATAATCTCTGATGATCTTTTGGATTTCTGTGGTTTCTGCTGTGATGTCACCGTTTTTATTTCTGTTTCTGTTTATTTGGGTTCTCTCTTTCCCTGTCCTTACAAGTCTTGCCAATGGTTTGTCAATCTTGTTTAACTTTTCCAAAAAACTAGCTCTTGGTTTCATTAATCTTTTGGATTTTTTTTTTTTTTTTTTTGGTTTCCAACTCATTGATTTCCCTCTCTAAGTTTTATTATTTCCTTTTTTCTGTCTGGGTTGGGCTCCTTTCGTTGGTCTTTTCTAATGTCTTCAGCTGTGAAGTCAGGTTATTTATGTGGGCCCTTTCTTGTTTCCTTATGGATGCTTGTAGAGCTATAAACTTCCCTCTTAACACGGAAAACTGGGCAGCGACATGTAAAAAATTAATTTGGACCTGTGTCTAACACCATGCACAAAAATCAGATCAAAATGCATTAGAGATCTGAATATCAGACTTGAATCCATAAAGTACATTGAAGAAAATATAGGAAAAACCCTCCACGACATTGTAGCTAAAGGCATCTTCAAAGGTGAAACATCACTAACAAAGCAACTAGAAGAAAAGATAAACATATGGGTCTACATGAGACTAAAAAGCTTCTCAAAAGAAACAGTGACTAAGATACAAAAGCAGTCCACAGAATGGGAAAGAATATTCACCCAATACCCATCTGATAAGGGGTTAATATTTAGGCTATATCAGGCACTGGTAGAACTTTACAAGAAGAAAACAAACAACCCCATCAAAAAATGGGGGAGAAGAAATGAACAGAAACTTCAGCAAGGAAGAAATTCGAATGGCCAAAAATCATATGAAAAAATGCTCATCATCACTAATCATCAGAGAGATGCAAATCAAAACAACAATGAGATACCACTTTACACCACAGAGACTGGCACATATTCAAAAGAGCAAGAACAACAAGTGCTGGCGTGGATGTGGGGAAAAGGGGGACACTAATCCATTGTTGGTGGGAATGCCGGCTGGTACAGCCTTTCTGGAAAACAATATGGACATTCCTCCAAAGACTAGAAATTGAACTCCCATTTGACCCAGCCATACAACTCCTGGGAATCTACTCTGGGAAACCAAAAATACGCAGCGGAAACACCATCCCTACTTTTATGTTCATAGCAGCATTATTCACTATAGCCAGAATCTGCAAGCAACCAGAGTGCCCAAAAAATCGATGACTGGATAAAGAAACTTTGGTACATCTACACAATGGAATACTATGCAGCTATTAGGAAAAATGAAGTTATAAAATTTGCCTATAAATGGATGGACATGGAGAAGATTATGTTGAGCGAAATTAGCCAGAAGGAGAGAGACATACACAGAATGACTGCATTTATCTGCATAACATAAATATATATGTACATATTAAGATACCAATATCCAAGGTCAAGTGAAACATATATCGGGAGGTCTTGTCAAAGGTGGAAATTATCACAAACGTGTGGGAGTCAGAGTCTAGGTAAGACAGAAAATGGAACAGTGTGCTAACAATTGTCGAGGGTACTAATGCCAACTTAAAACTGAGCATTAAATAGAGGCAAAACATGACAACCCTTTAATGTATGTTCTGTAATCCATAGACTGGAGGGGAAGGAAAAGAGAAAGAGAGAGAAAGGGAAAGAAATAAAGAACCTGCCATGGAGCAGGGCTGGGGGAGAGGGGAGGGAACTGTAGACGTTGGTGGTGGGAGATGGGCACTGGTGGCGGGATGGGTGCTGGAACACTGTATGACCAAAACCCAAATATGAGCTTTTAATCGTATATCTTTGTAATTGTAAAAATAAAAAATTTAAAAAAAAAACTAAAAAATAATAGGGGTGTTCCTTATGGTCGCTGGGCACCACTAGAAGTGATTCCCTGACAGTGTGCTAACAATTGTCAAAGGTACTAATACCAACCTAGAACTGAGCATTAAATAGAGGCAAAAAGATACACATGACAACCCTTTAATGGATGTTCTGTAATCCATAGTCTGGAAGGGAAGGAAGAGAGAAAGAGAGAGAAAGGGAAAGAAATAAAGAACCTGCCATGGAGGCAGGCTGGGGAAGAGGGGAGGGAACCAGGGACGTTGGTGGTAGGAGATGGACACTGGTGGAGGGATGGGTGCTGGAACACTGTATGACCAAAACCCAAATATGAACTTTTAATTGTATATCTTTGTAATTGTATATCTCACAGTGGTATAATAAAATACTTTTAAAAAGGGGAAAAATGTAACGAATGAATGATCATTGCTTCTGTTAGTAATTATTAAGTCACACACCAGAATGTTTCGCTGACCACACCAACATTACAGAAGATAAACCGACATCCACCCACCTACTAACTTAGCTTTCTCTATACAAATGCTGTGTTTGTCAGAAACATCATTTTCAATAAAACTTCATGCTGATTTTTTTTCCAAAAAATATTTGGCACAAGTCTAACTATACAGATGTTTAAATTCTAGGTCATTCTCTAGGTCTTTAAAAGTTGATTCTGTATTTTTTACAGAAGAATCTATTCCCTGATGCAAGCTACTTAACGAAGTCACCATCTGCCTGCCCTCAGGTTTAACACCTAGAGAAAGGTAAAGTCTACTGGGAAAATTTCCATGTGTATTTCAGTTGAAAAGATAAGACTTTCTAACCTCTTGCTGTCCTCTGTGCTTGGGGAAGTGGCGTGCCACTCAATACTGCTGGCTAAAGATACAGCTGGCTAACTCTGATCTCTTGGATAGTGGCCAGTAGCTATGCAATCTGTGTTTGGCCACCAGAGGACTTGAAGTTCAGGCTTGGTCTCTTGAATTGCCAGTTCTTTCCTAATTATCTCAAGTCTCCATAATCCAATCCTAATTATCTGAATGTTTTGTCCACCAGGATAACAGGGGGTTGCGCTTTTCTCTTTCATAGCTGTAGAATCTGCTTATTACTTACAGCTAAATGAATGCTTTCCTTTTCAATATTAATGACTTTGGTGTGTATGTTGTCAATATTGTATTTTTTTTAAGAAATACAATCTGAAAACATTCCAGTAAAGAAGAAACCTAGTTGGAAATCATCAGTAGCCTGTGATTTTTAGAACTTTGAAATTTTTAATAGTAATAATACTGATCATTTAATTATAGCTTATGCTAGATTTATTAATATATGTCATAGTGATTGTTTCCAATAATGGGCTTGGAATTCTTTTTTAAATAGTAAAAATAAATGGAATGAAGTTTCAATATTTTTTTTTCAGCAAAGCTACATTACCAAAAAGGGCTTTGGATAAATCAGCTAGCACTCTTGGTCTTCAGATTGCTTCAAATAAATTAAAATATCTATAAGTTAATTTGATTTTTTCCAAGCTCATATTTTCCAACAGTGGCTATTTTTTATTCTTTGCAATTTCTTTTGATCCTTACATACTTAAAAAATATTTTACTACTTCTACAAGAAAAGATCATTAACTTTGAGCTCCTTATTTTTAATTAGTGAGAAATAAAAAAGAACACTTTCTACTTATATTCCTACCCCCTCTTCTCAAGTAGCATTATTGATTGCTTTAGAAACCAGTTCATAGAAATCAGAAACAAATACATAATGATCCTTCTTCTGATATAATTTAGTCCCCAATCTATCATAGTCTATCTATGATGTATACAACTGTTATTATTATTGTATCACCTGCAAGATGGTCAGACTTTTTCGCCAAGACACTGAATGAACATTTTGAGTCTCTTCGTATTCCTGAAGCAAGTAAATGCCATTGGGCTACACTGGCACGTGATAGGGTCAAATGGAAATGTTACTGGCACCCGCTTGAGCAAATAGATGAATAACGAATGTCAAATGATCAAGTGTTTGAGGACAGGTTTAGCTAACCTGGGAGCTTTGTTGTTTTGCCCACTCCCAGCTTAATCTTATTTAAGCCAAGGTTAATTCTAATGAGACCTCTCTTCTATGTAAGCACTGCTAGAGGGTGTGGCAGTTACAGAAGTCACCTTGATTGAATAACTTCTGACTTATACATCTATGAAGACTTCTATGTTTTCTAGATTGGGCACAGCTCCTCTTTATACCCACTGTACCCAGCGTGGGACAGTTAGAATTGACCAGAAGACTACCACCCTGGCTACGCTGAGACTATAGGAAGACTATAAGAAGGATCATACTAGTTTGCTGTAAGTAGGCGAGTGTGACCCTTTCCGTACACGAGAACAAGATACTCAGAATCACCCTGGTGCAGATAATAATAGAAGGACCTTGTGGGTACCATCTAGATTACATGAAGCTCATGAAGTTAGGATGTATTACTTTATACCAGCCCCCTCTCCTCAGTGTTTTACATAAGAGATAATCTTGGTAGAAAGGATTAGACCTTGGCATAACCTTTGTTTATACCTGCAATAGGGTGTGGCACTACACTCTGTTTAGAGTTCTTTGTTGACATGACCCTCCCGATTGGATTACTTTGGTGTATATAAGGGGCTGACTTTGAGGCCCCTTCACTTTTACCTTTTGCTTTAGGCTTTTGGCCTTTTGCTCTTTGGCCTTTCTTCTTCTGGACAGGACTCAGCTCGGGTGAGATCCTCTCTCTTTGGTGGGAGACTTAGGTTCTTTTGTATGGTCTAAGTTAGGACCAGAGCTAGAGTTTGTTCATTATATTAGAGTGCTGTGGAAGAGCTTTTGTACTATTAAAAGCCTTTTTGGAACTGCACCAGACTCGTGAGTTTTCATCTGTTCTCCCGGCGTCCTTGAAGGTAGAAGAAAACTTCTGCCCTGACACTGTCGGGGGACCCCGGTGGTGTTCCCCGACATCTGGCGCCCCTGGGTGGGCACCCCACATCTGGAGGTCCCACCAAGTTGCTAATGAACTTTTCCTGAAGCTGGGAGCAGAAGAACCGTGAGTTAAAATGGGTTACTTCTAGGAAGTTTTTTTCTTTGTTCTGTCTTCATCTGATTTTTCAGGTGCTAGTAGCAGTCGTGGCTTTTGTAACTCCTGCTTGTTTTTCAGAGAATCATGAAATTAAATCTAACAAGCAGATTTTAAGGCTTGATGATAACCTACAGGAAGAAAAGAAGCATCCAGAGGAGACAGTCTCTCAAACTGGAAATGTGCCTGGAGTTAATTGTGCTCTGAAGGCGAAGGTGCCCCTCTAATGGAAAGGGATGCTCGGTTTGAAGGTTTCCCCAGAGCTCTTACAAGCTCTGATGAGGACCAAGGGGAGGAACGGAATTCCCCGAGCCTGTTCAGGTCTTAAAAGCCTTGTCGGTCTTCCTTTGCTCAATTTAATCGTCAAAGAGCAAAGCTCTGGGGGCTTTGCAACATTCCTCATGATCATTCTTTTATTTTGTTCTTTTTTTGGTGCTAACTCTTGTAATTTTCGTGATAAAACTGCACCTCTCCCCAACAAGAGCTGAGTGCAAGTTCTGCAGAGCAAGTTGTTAATTTTAAGGTAGAGGTTTTCCCGGACCTTTGGTTTAAGGAAATGAAAGGTCAGATTTCTTGGTGGCATCTTTATTTAATTCAGCTGGAAAAGAGCTTTAGGCTCTATCTGGAGTTGCCTGCCACTTTCATGTGCACAGTAGCTTTCCATAGAGACAAACCGGACTAAATTGTTCACTTTTTATTTGTCTGTGCTCCGTCCCACGTGGCTGGAGGTTTGCAGACAACTAAGTTATGTGACTGGATATTTATGGCAAATGACTTCTGGCAAATGGATAGCTTTGGCAAATGATTTATGGTAAATGTTATGGCTAATGATAAATTGTTAAACGTGCTCAAAAAACTTTCAGAATCGGTTGTTGAAACAACAAAAGACAGGTATCATTACCATTATTCACCTTAAATTTGTCTTAAGGAGAGCTACTGGAAAACACTGATGAGGATGAAAAAAACAGTCAATGTACCTATCTAAGTAAAATTAATTATAAATGGGTAACAGGTCTAAAAACACCTAATTTTTTCAATACAGGTCTAAAAAATACCTAATTTCTTTCAATATAAAGTCTTAATTTTAAATTGCAAACTGCTGTTCAAACCTCCCGACTGGTTCATTTTTAATAATGATAATTTTGCTTTGCAGCCTGTTAAACATGGTCCATCTTTTATAACAATAATTTTGCTTTAGAGCCTGTTGATCTTGGTTCATCTTTAATAAAGATAGCCTTCCATTGCAGCCTGTTGATACTTTAGCTGGAGATAACCCCTTTCTCTCTCTAAAAAAAAAAACTGCCTTGGAGTGAGTTTAAAGGTAAAAGCACCTAAATAACCCCTCCAAAAAGAATGTACCATAAATATATATATATTTTTTTTTTTTCTAAGTGTTTAAAGTGTAAGTGTCTTTATGTTTCCTTGCTGCTTTGAAGTGTTTAAAGGTGAGAGCATGTGAATAACTCTCAATGAGAAGGTGTTTTGTAAGAATTGTCTAAGGTTTTTATGTATAGAAATGACTAATGAAGTTTTCTGATGCTTCAAGAAAAATGAAATGGATTCCTGTGTATGATGTTCAGTGTCAAGGTTTTAAAACTTAATGAGTTTTCTAATGTTCTGTTTACAGAGAAAAAAAAAAATAAAAAATAAAAAGGAGAAAAGAGGGTGAACTCCAAGTATAGTGATCAATATCAAAATCTGCTAACAACTAATAAAGCATTAATTTTTTAATGCTTTTGTTCAGAGATTGACAGGAAAATAACTTGGCTGCTACAGATTTCTTCTATGATGTTCGAGACTTGAACATCTGATCACAGTGCTCATTACAAAAAAGTTTTCTAAATCAATGAAAAAGTTTTTATAATGATTCTGTTCACAGGCTAAGATGGTGGAATGCAGTAAACTTGTGCTACAATGCTCAGTACTCTGAGACTCCTAAAACAGTGCTCTCTACAAGTTTAACAACTTGCAAAAAAGTTTTTCCTAATATTTCCTTTCACAAGGAAATTCACAAGGAAATTTTTCATGCTCTTGGAATCCTGCCAAAGCCCTAAAATCTCTATTTGTGATTAACTTTGAAAAGTGTTTTTGTCTCACCTAAAATTAAGTTATAGGTATGGTCACCGGTGCCAGTGTTACCTTGCTGAAGATGCCTTGCGAAATGGCTCTACCGCTGTTCCAAAGACCTATTCCAGTGCTTGAGAAGTTTGTTCCAGTGCTCCTGAAACCTGATCCAGTGTTCCTGATAATACATTGAGTCCTGATGATTGCTCTCCCAAGACTCATTCCTGTCTTCACCGATGCTGCTGTTCCAGAATCAGTTCTTCAGTTCTTCGGACCTTGTTCCAGAGACGTGACTTCATGGGAAATTGACTCTCACGAATTTAGGACAATATAGGCTGTAGTCAGTTATGATCAAACAGCCAGAGACATTTTACTATGAACTTTACTCAGTTCAAAATGAGTTCAGACATTGAGACAACATATGATATTACCTTGTAATTGGAATTGTTCCCTTTCTGTATCACTCTCTGTGTGTATTATTTCGAATACTTGTATTTTTATATTTTTGTAAACAAAAAGGGAAAGTTGTTGGAGGACAGGTTTAGCTAACCTGGGAGCTTTGTTGTTTTGCCCACTCCCAGCTTAATCTTATTTAAGCCAAGGTTCATTCTAATGAGACCTCTCTTCTATGTAAACACTGCTAGAGGGTGTGGCAGTTACAGAAGTCACCTTGATTGAATAACTTCTGACTTATACATCTATGAAGACTTCTATGTTTTCTAGATTGGGCACAGCTCCTCTTTATACCCACTGCACCCAGCGTGGAACAGTTAGAATTGACCAGGAGACTACCACCCTGGCTATGCTGAGACTATAGGAAGACTATAGGAAGGATCATACTAGTTTGCTCTAGCAGGC
This sequence comes from Cryptotis parvus, assembly GCA_021461705.1. Taxonomy (NCBI): domain Eukaryota; kingdom Metazoa; phylum Chordata; class Mammalia; order Eulipotyphla; family Soricidae; genus Cryptotis; species Cryptotis parvus. The sequence continues at coordinate 29,995 of JAJIBD010030392.1, forward strand.
GAATGTGACCCTTTCAGTATACGAGAACAAGATACTCAGAATCACCCTGGTGCAGATAATAATAAGAAGGACCTTGTGGGTACCATCCAGATTATAGCTCATGAAGTTAAGATGTATTACTTTATATCAGCCCTCTCTCTCTCCAGTGTTTTCCATAAGAGATAATCTTGGTAGACTTTGAGGCCCCCTTCACTTTTACCTTTTGCTTTTGGCTTTTGGCCTTTTGCTCTCTGGCCTTTTGCTCCTTCTGGACAGGACTCAGCTCTGGTGAGATCCCTCTCTTTGGTGGGAGACTTAGGCTCTTTTGTATGGTCTAAGTTCAGTCTAGAGCTAGAGTTTGTTCATTATATTGGAGTGCTGTGGAAGAGCTTTTGTACTATTAAAAGCCTTTTTGAACTGCACCGACTCGTGAGTTTTCATCTGTTCTCCCGGCGTCCTCGAAGGTAGAAGAAAACTTCTGTGCTGACACTGTTGGGGACCCCGGCGGTGTTCCCCGACAATCATGTAAAGTGATCACTAGATTTGGTATGACATCTGGCTAAGTTTCTCTGTTTTCTGGCATTCTACTGAATGATCAGGTAATTCCAGGCAGCTGCTGGGAGATTATTACATTATCAATAGATTTGGGCCAGACCTGAACTAAATTCAAGCCTTAGTTCTGGCTCTGTACTGAAGTATCAGATGATTCTAGGGAGCTCTGGGACGCCAAATGCACTGCAAGGGTTTGAACCCAACTCGGATCCATTGAAGTCTGCCACCTTACCCATGCACCGCTTTTCCAGCCCCAGATTATATTAATACAAATAACCAATATCCCATCTTGTACATTAGCAGAGATAAATAGGTAGAATGTGATACTTTTGCCAATTTTTAGGTAAAAAAATAAACTGATTTCATAAACATAAAAATTGACTTGGAAACAAAAGATCCCTTATAAGAATTTTCTATAGTGAATGCTCAGGACTAACACCTATATATGAATGTAAGCTTTAGCATTGGAAACAGGGTAGGTTTGAACTGTGATAGAGTCTCAATGGAGATCTTGGTCAATTTTATGGACTCCAGAGATTTGCTGGGAAAAGTACTTCCAAGACTAACACTGTGCTCTTTGAGTTTGAATAGTTTAATCAGGTGAGAAGGAAAGATGAACCACTCTATTGCTACATGAATGAGAGCTTCAAAATGGAATGGAACATTCTCATAACAAATCAGAATATTCATGGCAGTCTGCCTTTGTTGTCTTCAATTCCATATTTTTCTATAATAGATTGTAAATATTGTTGTTCTAAGATACATGTTTTTTACGTCCTTAGGAAAATTGTAACAAACCTTAGTGTTATGAAGTCCAACTGTACCACTCCAACTACTCAGAAAATTTTGACAAAAATCAATAGTCTCTTAGATTCTTTATATTTATCTCACTTTGGCAAGTATCTCTACTGACTCACAGATTCCCCCTATTATGTTTACTTAGAAGGTTTTCCTCTTCTGATCTGAGTTAAGTAGCTGCATTGTATGGTATGCATGTGAGTAATTTTATTTTGGGTCAGTTGCATTTTATTCAATTTCAGATTTGTTTACTGCATTGTCAAGGACTGATTACTTTTTTGCTGGCAATTATAAATTCTTACAAGAATCCTATAGCTATTATATATCTATGTGTGTGTGTATATATATATATATATATATATATATATATATACCCATTCCCTTATAATCACTGGCTTATATGTTGCTAGTGCATAGATAGGTAATTAAGTTGTTTCTTTGATTTTATTTTTATTGTGTGTTTTTACTTGTTGTTTGAGGAATGTAATATGTGTGTGTGTTTCTAGGCAACTAAGAATACTGTTAAGTCGTTTCCAATGTATTCTGAATATATCCTTTTAATGATCAGAATTCCATAAGGATAAATGCCAAAACTTTATTTATTGGAAGGAATCGTTCTCTCATTTCACTGGTAGTTCTACCTCAAAGTAAAGCACTAAAGAAAGAACAGTAGGCTTTTACTCTTTCAATGCATTGAAACATTAAGTCTTGTTTAAAAAAATCTAGCTTAAGAATAAATGAAAAGTTATAATAAACTTACATCAAGAAAACAAGTTAAAATTTAAAATTGCATAACAAATAAAAATGGCCTGTCTCCTAGGAAAATAATACACCACAACCAAAACATTAGGGCAGTCCAGATGGTTTCACTGATAAAGTATATCAAATAATAACCAAAAAGTCTTGAAGGTATAGAAAGAAGAATATTTAGGAAGAATACAAGCTACTCTAATTCAATTATCAAGAAAGTTGGAAGATCATATTTTAAACTGTTCCAGTTAGTTTTCACAATTGTACATATAATTCTGAATAGATTATCTTTCTACAGGTTCATAGCTGATTCAACTGAGAGATTGCTTCAAAGGCAAAATCTCAATATTTTTATTACTACAAATTCAAAAGTTAAAGAGGATTTTCATTTTTAATTTCATTACTATTAGAGCACAAATGAAGCTGATGAAGTGTCTTTAAGAGCAAGACTAGACAAATTTAATTTTCTCCCCCACAAAACTCCAATGACAGTGAATTTCCTTTCACTGTGGAACACACACATTTCAGTGACAAAAGAACAATCTATAAGATGAGACAGTTGACAATATGATTTTATTCAAATGTGATGTTAGAATATAAAAGCAATGCTTGATTGTACAAATATTGTATTCAATGATATCTCATTATTTTTCCTGCATATTTATGTTTCCATTTTAATTCCACGTAAAGAAGTTGATAAGGTAAACATATTTATTTCTTGATGCTAAAAGTTGTTTTAAGCAAATAATTCTGGGTAGATGACTTTTAACTGAAAACCCATAGGTATAATTTAGTTTGTGGTAATATCAGGAGGCATTTTTTCTGTTTTTTATTACTTTCTTTGTGTTCTAACCTACTAGACTAGTTGATAGCTCAAATACTAGACAATTTAATTGCATCGTAGTAAATATTCATAGTATGAAAGAAGACCTAAGAAAAAAAACATGATATCCAATTCCAGATAATAAGCTGTCGTGATATTCCAGATTAAACAGAAATGTCTATCTTGTCCTTGTAAATTAATCTCTGATAATAGAGATATTGAAATGGAGTTTATTATTTGTTTTTTGGAAAAAGTCCAGTATATTTATGTTTAAACTCTTATATCTTCAGTTTTGTATTCTTCCCACATAAGGCAGATTGAATTCAGTCCTTTCTCCATGAGGAAAAGAAACAGTTATACATCCCTTCTCTGATAACTCTACTTTTGACATTAAAATTTCTGTCAGGTATTTAGAGTTCAAGTAGAGTGAAATTCACTTGCTGAAGATTGAAGAAATGTGACCTACTCGTGTCCCAGTTTTCCCAAATTTGGAAACAATAAGTAGGACAACTAAGAATAGCATCCTGCAAGGGACGATTTCAAAACAAATTTGTTAACAGAGAATTTTCCATCTCTCTTCTTGTCCTATTCTTTTTTTCCAGGACTACACCAGGCAGTGCTAAAGCCTTACTCCTAACTCAGTGCTTAGTGCTCACTCTAAACCAGGCCAAGGGGTCATATGTGATGACAGAGATTAAACTTAACTGGCCGCAGGCAATTTTTAAATATATTTGACCACATTGCTTCTATCTATATGTTATTTGATCTTTTATGTACATCCAGTCTATTAAGAGAAGTGATGAAGGGGAAGGAGAAATCTAGTGCAATGAACTGAGCATCTGATATATGTAAGGGAATTCCGAAAGACCAAGAGACCTAAGATCCCAATGGCCAGTCCAGTAACCTTGCACAGCACGAGGCACTATAAGGCCGTTACAGCGTCTTCATGCAGATCTATTGCGCCACATGTAGTCCTGGAGCTCTGAGTTCAGCCTGCAGTGACCCCTGCATTCAGAGTAGGAGGAAGCCCAGTTACAGCTATGTGTGAGTGACCGGAAACAAAATAACAAGAGCAACAACACCTATACAGCCTTGATGTCTATCTGCTCTGCACAATGTTTCAAGAGAAGTGAATGGAAACTCCTGGGAGATACTTTAATATTCATAAAAGACATTTGTTTGAAAATGTTGGCTTATTCCCAGGAATGCTCAGAAGTTACTCCTGGCTCTGCACTCAGGAATTACTTCTAGCGGAGCTCGGGGACCATATGTGATGCCGGGTATCAGACCCAGGTTGGCTGGGTGCAAGACAAATGCCCTACCTGCTATATAATTGTCTGGACCCCTAAAAGACAATTTTAAATGTAGCAAACATTTTACTAATCAATGATGAACAGCAGGTTGGTTTATTTCAAAAGTTCGTCCCTCCAAAGAAGATTATGCCACCTCCAAAATTTAGTGACTTCATTTTGAAAATCAGTCAATACAATATGAAGGGGCCAGAGTGATAGTGTAGCAGATAGGGTGTTTGTCTTGCATGTGGGAGACCCGGGTTCAATCCCTGACACCCTATATGGTCCCCCTGAGTACTGCCATGAGTAGTTCCTGAGTGCACAGCCAGGAGTAACCTGGCATTGCCAGGTGTGACCCATAAAGCAAACAAACAAACAAAAAAAAAAAAAAAGTAAGACAGAAAACAGTTGAAACTTTTGGAAAACACTTTTCCAATAACCAATCGCACCTTTAACCAAGACGTTGATTTAAAAATCTTGGGAAAGTTTAGCAGCGTTTTACTTTTCTTTGCTCCGTCAAGCTCATCAATTTCTCAGCTTTCTCTGCAGACGGTATTCTGTCTAGAGTGTGATATCCTGGTCTTTAGTTTCAGAGGGACCAGCGCTACTTTGTTCTCTAAGAATTGAATCTGTCTGACCAGTTTAGGAGTTGCCTGAAGGACCTAAGCTTACATTTGTTTCACATATCTGGGAGGTCTCCCAGGGAAGAAAAGTAACTATGCACAGGGTATTCTTCAAACAAAATGAAAGGCAAAAGAATAATCCATGACTGCCTAGGGCAAAGATTATAATTGAAGCAAATGATATATATGTTGAAAGCCCACTTGGAAAAGCTGAGAAGACAGATTCTTTAGAATTAAGGCAATGAAAACACTCTATGTGCAAAGAATATAGAAAACTACATAGCCAATGCAGGGATAGAACCCACTAGAAAAGAAATTCAGAAGAACCCTAACATTTTCACTCATAAGGGAACTTTCTGCAGTGTAAGAAGGAAATAAAGACGGGCATATTTAAGGATATTTCACCAATCTGCTAAACAGTGGTCAAATACTCCAGCAGTCAACCTATATAGATAGAAAGCTTTCATGTGCTGTTAAATGATATTTGGAAGGATATTAGAATTTTTAGTTGCTTATTTGAACAAAACCCAGCTTGAATAATACACTCTACAGTCTAGCAGGTAAAAAGGGCATTCTACGAAGTGGTAAAAAAATAAAAAACTCACAGGCAGCAGGAAGCAAGAGCAAAGACATTAAGCACCAAAGAAAGAGGGAACAATGCACAATGACCTTCCACAGAGGTATAAGAAGAAGGTGGAATAACTGATGCTGATCGAGCTATATAGAGTGACTGATTTTGGATGCTAATTCGGGATAAACTGAAAGTTGTACTATGACTCTTCTTAGTTTAGCAACATGGGGCTGAGATATGTAGTTTACATTTCTGTTGTCTTGTTTTACCAATATGCATATTCATAGATAGATATAGGCATACATAGAAGATATAGATATGCATAGAATAATATAATATGCATTTATTAATGTGTTTATAATGTTAGCACAAAAGGGAATTACTCCTGTGCTTGTGGCTCTTGAGAATTCTATCTTGAGAAGGATTTGCATAGAGTATTCAGAAATGTAAGAAGAATTTATAGCACAGTCCAAGTAGATGGGTCCCGGAGCCTATCCAAATCTTGGCTTCTCTTTTTACCATTTATGACATCATTTCTTTTATCCCTTAACGCCTGGTCCAAGTTGATGCAGGTGGGACTCAAGGGTGGCTTATGTGAGGCCGAAAGGGAGAGAGATGGTCACTTTCTCCCCCAGCAGCCTCTGCCTCCAGAGACCTGCTGGGCAGGCTAAGGACTGATAAAAGGCAAGTCAGTCCTAGGCCTTACCCAGGGTTTCCTCAGGGTTCTCATCTTCTTCGCAGAAAAGAATTTTCAGGAGTTGACGAGCAGTGAAGTTTTGCAGATTTTTATTAAGGAGGTTTTAGAAAAGGGAAGGAGGAGGGAAAGTGGAGAGAGAGTACACATCTCAAGAGGGGAGATGTGGGCAACACACATGCTCGGGCACCACATGTGCTCGGCCACGTGGGCTCAGTAGCATGTGTGTCCACGCAGAATGTCCGCACAGTCCTTGTGTCAAGACAGCTTTTATAGATTTCTCCCCAAGGTACTCCCATATGGGAGTCAACTTATTTTGCTAGGGCCTTTGCCAAGGTGAATAGACTTTGGGAGTGGTCTTCTTTGAAAATTTCCTTTTCTTGACCTCTGTTCCTGCTGGATCTTCTGTCCTGGAATGTAGCTAGATTAAGGGCTGGGCAGAGAAAGGTTGATCCAACTCCCTCAGGGTTTGTTGTTGGTTAATGGGTCTTATAGAGTCTTGGTTCCTGGTTCCTAAAGGTGACTTTGGACAGTCTTAGAGGAAGAATTCATTGCCATGAGGGGACCCCTGTCTGCCTGTCTACAACAAATTGACTATGTCCAAAGTCCTGTGCCTCGCCACCACTGACTTCCACTGTGTAATGACCTGGTCTGATCCCGAGCTGGTTCTGACCAGAATATGCTTGTGGTGTCTGAAATCATGTCACCTGGTCTCTTAGATACTGTGCCCGAGCAGTTACTACTTGTTGAGCTCTTCTTAGTCTCTGACCAAGGTCACATGTCCATGGCTCTGTGGATTAGACCTGCATCCCCTGCCTTCCGTCTTAGTGTCAGGGTGTTAAGTGATCCTGTTATTTGTAAACTCATGGGTGGAGAGAGAAAGAAAGGAGAGAGAGTGAGAGCACCTGGCTGGGGGTGTCTTATGGGCCATATCCAGCAGTGCTCAGGGCTTACTCCTGCCTCTGCATTCAGGCGACCACATGGGGTACTGGGGTGTTTGAAGTTGGATTGGCTGTGAGCAAAGAAAATGCCTTAACTTGGTCACTATCTCTCTTCCCTGAGACTTCTCTTTATAAGCTGCTGTCTCCCACCCTCTGTCTATCCATTATCTATCTGGATTGTGAAATGATTTCTGAGATGAGATTTAGAGTGGTCAATCAAATGAATGAGTCTACTTGACACTCCTAGTGCATCACAGCAAGTTACTATTTTCCTAGGACCTCTTCCATTGGTGCTGCTAGATTGAAGAGACCTAATGAGGTTCTCCTTAGCGCTCCCCCTGCTGGAACCTGAGTGAAATTCTAGTTCAGTTCATCTTGATGCAGGTGAGGTGGAGCCAGAGATGGCAAGTCTCTGTGTTAGTGGGTGATTCCCAGGTTTTTCAAGATTTTCAAGAATGAAAATATTAAATAATAAAGATGCTTAGACTCGGATTTGGAAAGTATCACTGTATCACTGTCTTCCCGTTCATCTTGATTTGCTCGAGCGGGCACCAGTAACATCTCCATATGACCTGTCTCATGCAAGTAGAGCCCAAGGGCACCTGCTTGCTCAAGAACATAAAGAGCCTCAAACCATTCCATCAGGTCATGGGAATGAGGTCTACAATTGTTACTGGTATCTGGCATATCAAATCACGACACGGGTAGCTTGCCAGGCTCTGCCGTGTGGGTAGCATACTCTTGTAGTCATCTCAAAATCCAGCATTTATTGATGAACTGTGTGGCTGTAAGTGGCCGCGCAAAGCCAGGCCATGATAGGCTGGTCTTCTGGGTGGAGTTCTGACGAGGAGGAAGCCCGGATGTGGAAAATGGAGGTCCTCATGGAGTGGGGGGGTCGTCTGGCTTGTTGTGAGGCTCTGCTGGGGTGGGGGGGCCAGGGCTAGAACCTGCCATCCCTCCTGGGCACCTCATGAGTGGCTGGGCACAGTGAGAGCCAGTAGCAGCTCTGCCCCATGTCTGTCTCTGAATCAGCATACCTGGGCCCATTTGGAAAGTAGAAGTGTTTATTGGAAAGTAGAAGAGAAAGGAAAGGAGCTCCCCTTGCTAGAGGAACTTAGTCTAAGGCTAAGTGTGAAGTCAGTTTTGTGCCAGCACTTGCAGGTAATCAATCAACACAGACTCCTTACAATCTGTTTTATAGAAGATTCATTAGAATGCAAAAGAAAGGAACAAAAGCTTGTGTCGTGGCCATTATTTTCTGTTTTCATAAACACTCCACCTCCCTCAGCCAGGAAATCTCTTCTCTCCCAGGGCCTCGTGTCTAATCCCCTCAGTTCTCTTTCAGACTACACATTCAAACACCTAATAAACGTCCTCGGGCCCAGTTAGTACTAAATCAGTTTGAGACTTCACTCCCTTCGCAGGCAGTGCCTACACCCATTTGTCAGCATAAAAAACTCATAGTAGAGGGACCTTTACACATGAACTTTATAAGAATTTAAGGGGGTCAAATCTCTAGGAAGTAAATGTTGCAGACAGATAGATAGGAGGGACCTAGCTAATGAGCCTTTGGGGAAAAGAAAAGAAGCGTAAAAGTAATTGTCCAGTCATGAAGCAGGCCAAAAGCAGGACAATGTGTCCCATTGAAATACAAATCCTAACTCTGTGTAGATGGAGAAGCACAGGCACCACCCACCTGCCGAAGCCACCAAGGGAAGGGCACAATCACCTCAGTAAAGGAGAACCCACCCTGCGACTTGGGTTAGATCCGGCATCACATAGGGTTCCCCAGCATCAGGAGAGATTCCCGAGTGAAGAGCCAGGGAGTAAGCCCTGAGCATTGCCCGGTGTGACCCAAAAAAAAAAAGGAAAAGAAAGGTCACAGCAAGAAAGAGACCATCAGCATCGAGAGCCTAAGGCTATTCTTGTGACACTGAGATTGAATTCTACATTTGCAGGAATCTCCTTGTCAAAGCAATTTGGAGACACAAAAGCTAGTGTCTTTTTTTTTCTTAAGCTTGAATCTCTCTCTCTCTCTCTCTCTCAATAAAATATTTTGCTTTAAAATAATAGCTATAATAGTAGCTTTGCAAAGAAATCTCTAATCAATCTTTACTTCTCAATAGTCTGCTTTGGAAAATCTATTTTCTAAACAAACAAAATTCATTGATCTCACATAGTAAATATCACATCTTTGAATATAGTTTATGAACATTAGAAAAGACTCAAAAAGAAATAACAAAGAAACAAACAAATAAATAAATAAATAAATAAATAAATAAAGCACTGAGGAGAAGAAATTATCTAATTTCTAGAATTGGCTACCAGAATATTTAAACTTGAAATTTGAGTTCTAGAAAGTGCTAGAAAGTTGAGTAAGGGCTAAGGAATATGGCTTATTATGTGGTCAACCCTGGTTTGATCACTTGCACCACACGTGATCCTCTAAGCACTGCTGATGTAGGTGGGCCCCAAGGGTGGCTTATATGAGGCAGGAAGGGGAGAGAGATGGCTACTTTCTCTTCAGCCTCCTCTTGTCAAGAAGTGGGGGGCGGGCAGGCTAAGTGTTGTAGGCAGGCAGAGAGGGGGTCCCCTCATGGCAATGAATTCTTCCCCTAAGGCTGTCCAAAGTCACCTTTTGGAACCAGGAACCATGTCTCCATAAGACCCATTAACCAACAACAAACCCTGAGGGAGCTGGATCAACCTTTTTCTGCCCAGCCCTTAATCCGGCTACATTCCAGGACAGAAGATCCAGCAGCAACAGAGGTCAAGAAAAGGAGATTTTCAACGAAGGCCACTCCCAAAGTCTACTCCCCTTGGCAACAGCCCTAGCAACCTAGGTTGACTCCCCATATGGGAGTAACTGGGGAGAAATCTATAAAAGCTGTCCTGACCAAAGGACAGTGCACATGCTGCCTGAGCGCACATGCTGCCTGAGCGCACATGCTGCCTGAACCCACGTGGCCAAGCACATGTGGTGCCTACACGTGTGTTGCCCGCATCTCCCCTCTTGAGATGTGTACTCTCTCTCTCTTACTTTCCTTCCTCCTTCCCTTTCCTAAAACCTCCTTAATAAAATCTCATTGACTGCTAAAAAATTCTGCTCATTGACTCCTAAAAATTCTTTTTCTGTGAGGAAGACAAGAACCCTGAGGCAACCCTGGGTAAGGCCTGGGGCTGACTTGCCTTTTTATCAGTCCTTAACCTGCCCAGCGGGTCTAGGGCGGCATCGGCAACTGGGGGAGAAAGTGACCATCTCTCTACGCTTCTGGCCTCACATAAGCCACCCATGAGGCCCACCTACATCATAAGGACTGATAAAGTGTACAATGAGCCCCTGCAGGGCATGGAACTGAAACCCACCAGCCCCAGGAGCTGGCCGTCAATCCACACCTGATGTCCGTTTGCTCTCTAGGCACAGGAGTTGATCCCCACCACCGAGATTATTCAGGGAGTCACAGACTCAGGCTGGAGTGAGGAATTGCTCTCTGCAGGAAGGTCAAGTCAGCCCTAGGCCTTACACAGAATTTGCTCAGAGTTTCGTCTTCCAAAACTCAGAGAAAACTTCAGAGAAAGAATTTTCAAGAGTAGAAGAGACTTGAAGTAGGGACAGATTTTGTTATGGAGGTTTAGGAAGGAAAAGAAGGAGGAGAAAGAGAGAGAGAGAGAGATGTGTTGCCAGCATGTGCTCGGCAGCCACATGGGCTCAAGCAGCACACAGTCTCAGGCAGCATGTGCGCTGTCCTCCATTCAGGATGGCTTTTATAGATTTCTCCCCCAGCTGCTCCCCTTGTGGGGATTCAATTCAGGTTAAAATCCATTGCTAGGGCCACTGCCAAGGGGTGTAGTTTTGGGGGAGTGGTCTTCTTGGAAACTCTCCTTTTCTTGACCTCTGTTCCTGCTGGATCTTCTGTCCTGGAATGTAACTGGATTAAGGGCTGGGCAGAGACAGGTTGATCCAGCTTCCTCGAGGTCTACTCAGGGTAAATGTCTTATCAAGTCTTGGTTCCTGGACAGAAGATCCTAAAGGTGACTCTGGACAGCCATAGGGCTAGCTTTATTCTCAGAAAGTTCCTGGCCATGTGTCCCCACCCCAGCTGTCTCCCTACATCACTGCCAGGAATAACCCTCGACACAGAGTCAAGAATAAGTCCTGGTACCACAGGAGTAAGCCCCAAATCCAAAGAATCCTATACCCAAGAGAAATAAATTTGGTGACTGTTTTAATAATAAAATATAAAACATATAAGATTGATATAAGAACATATGGTTAATTTGGTCCAGAGACTCTCAGACATGGGGCAGAGCGGATCCTTGCTCTCCCTGTGCCCAGCCGTTCTCATGAGGCAGTCGGGAGGCATGGTGGGTTCCAGCCTTGGCCCACCACCCCGGCAGAACCTCACAACAAGCCAGACGACCCCCCACCCACTCCATGGGCGCCGCCATTTTCCACATTGGACTTCCCTCTCATCATAACTCCGCCCAGCCGACCAGCCCATCACAGCCCGGATCATCGACACCCACCCTGGAGCAGTTTCTTCCTCAATCCGGCCCAGGTATGCTGGTCCAGAGACCTCTCAGACATGGGGCAAAGCGGATCCTTGCTCTCCCTGTGCCCAGCCGTTCATGAGGCAGTCGGGAGGCATGGTGGGTTCCAGCCTTGGCCCACCACCCCGGCAGAACCTCACAACAAGCCAGACGACCCCCCACCCACTCCATGGGCGCCGCCATTTTCCACATTGGACTTCCCTCTCATCATAACTCCGCCCAGCCGACCAGCCCATCACAGCCCGGATCATCGACACCCACCCTGGAGCAGTTTCTTCCCTCAATCCGGCCCAGGTATGCTGGTCCAGAGACTCTCAGACATGGGGCAGAGCGGATCCTTGCTCTCCCTGTGCCCAGCCGTTCATGAGGCAGTCGGGAGGCATGGTGGGTTCCAGCCTTGGCCCACCACCCCGGCAGAACCTCACAACAAGCCAGACGACCCCACCCACTCCATGGGCGCCGCCATTTTCCACATTGGACTTCCTCTCATCATAACTCCGCCCAGCCGACCAGCCCATCACAGCCCGGATCATCGACACCCACCCTGGAGCAGTTTCTTCCTCAATCCGGCCCAGGTATGCTGGTCCAGAGACTCTCAGACATGGGGCAGAGCGGATCCTTGCTCTCCCTGTGCCCAGCCGTTCATGAGGCAGTCGGGAGGCATGGTGGGTTCCAGCCTTGGCCCACCACCCCGGCAGAACCTCACAACAAGCCAGACGACCCCCACCCACTCCATGGGCGCCGCCATTTTCCACATTGGACTTCCCTCTCATCAGAACTCCCCCCAGCCGACCAGCCCATCACAGCCCGGATCATCGACACCCACCCTGGAGCAGTTTCTTCCTCAATCCGCCCCGGTATGCTGGTCCAGAGACTCTCAGACATGGGGGCAGAGCGGATCCTTGCTCTCCCTGTGCCCAGCCGTTCATGAGGCAGTCGGGAGGCATGGTGGGTTCCAGCCTTGGCCCACCACCCCGGCAGAACCTCACAACAAGCCAGACGACCCCCACCCACTCCATGGGCGCCGCCATTTTCCACATTGGACTTCCCTCTCATCAGAACTCCACCCAGCCGACCAGCCCATCACAGCCCGGCTCGGCTCATCAATAAAGGCTTTATTTGGAGGTGTTTATAGAGTATGCCTCCCGCACGGCAAGCCTAGCAAGCTGCTCGTGTTGTATTTGATATGCCAAATGCCAGTAACAATTATATTAGATCATTCTCATGACCTAATATAATGGTTTGAGGCTCTTTATGTTCCTGTACCAAGCCGATGCCCTTGGCTCTACAGCATGTGACAGGACATATTGAGATATTACTGGTGCCCGCTCTAGCAAATAGATGATTAACGGGAAGATCGTGATCGTGATCGTGATGGTTAATTTGCATTAGAAATTATGAGATCTTTGAAAGAAGAAGCCTCAGTTTACCCTCACCAGCGGCTATGAGAAGTCCTGTTTCTTAGCTGGTCCATCCTGTTTTGACTTCCTACAAATTCATGGGCTTTGTCTTATCAATAGTCAATTAATAATTGTCCCTCATAAAAATCTCAGAGTATAGCCTCAGTGGAGGACTAAGATAACGGGAAATATATAAGTCCAATGGCAAAAAAAATCTGTTAGATCCTTGCAACCTCTTATTTTTTTTTATTTAAAAGGCAAAGGTTCACTGCAAGCTAGAGAGAAGCCAACAGATCTATTACGTGTTGTCAGAGAATGCAGGAAAAGAGGAAACCGTGGCTCTTCAATATATATGCAGCCTGGGTTGCCAAAAGCAAAGTCTTGGTTCTAGAGCACAGAGGACAATAAAGAATGGCTAAACTATCCAAAGGGCACATACAATGTCCTGTTTCCCTTAAATTTATATTGGACAAAATATGTGCTCTGCTGGTGCTTAGCACAACACAGTGCTGTCTCCCTTGTAAACTGTATTGGATTTTGCCCAGGATTATGGTAAGGAATGGAGAGCTGCCTTAGGAATGGTAAAGGTCAGCACAGGGTCTCATGTTATAGCTCAAGGTATACTTTGTGACCATGAGCCAAAGTCTCAGAAATGACCTTCTGGAGCTAACAAAGCAAACCAGATGTAGCTGGAGTTTTACCATGATTGTAACCAGTTCAAACTCCGCTAAACATCCAACTGGATAAAAATAAAGTTCCTCATGCTGCCAGAGTCGCCACTCAGGAACAAAAAACATTAAAAAAAAAGGGCATAAGATTGAAAAAGTACATTTAACATAGTCGCTCTTCCCAGACTATAGGTTTGTATATCCTGTACAATATAAAAGAATTTAAATTCTAAAATTAGAGTCTGTAATGGCTTCTGGCACAGTGCCTATATTCTAAAACATATTTCTAAATGTGCTAAAAAATTAAAATGGAAATGAGAAAAATATTTTTTTGACTAAGTGGCAATGATGCTATTTATATAAACATGTATGAGATGATATTAAACAAGTGCCTTAGGGAAATTATAGCCGGACCACTGGCTTCCTTTTTACTTTTGAAGTTTTATTGTGGGAGGAGGGGCGCTGGTCTTCCAAGCAGTGCTCCGGGGGACCTTGGGAATGCTGCCAGCAATCCGTAGTCAACAGTGGCCGAGTTCAACGCGAGGGTCTGGGATAGACTGCTGCACCGGCTCTGCAGTGCTGAGCAATACGTGTCCCAGCCCTGGGGTGCTCGGGTACTCCCACCCCCAGGCTTGCCTCCTTCTGTAATTCAGAGCTTCAGGGTACGAAGTGCAAGCCAGGGCCAACAGAATGCAAGGCATATGCATACTTTATGTTTTCTCTCAGCCTAGTCTTGTTTTAAAAAAACAGAAAGACTAAGATTTAACAATTTTTATTCTTACAATGTGACGAATGACTCTTAAACTCTTATGCTGATTTCAAGACGGAAAAAGAGTCAAAACAGTCTAAAAGAAGAACAAAGCAGAAGGATTTAAATGTCGAAGTGCCAATTGAATAATAAAAAAAGAGAGGGAATATATACCTGATTACCTTCTTTTTCTTGGTTTAAGCGGAGGTGAGTGTGTGTGACTATTATGTAAGCATGATTTATAATTTATGAAATTGTTCATAACAGAGTTTAGGCACACAGTCTTCTCCACCATATCACCACCTGTGTGACCTTCCTTCCACCAACGTTCCCAGGTTCTGCACTGCTAGCTGCCTCTCTCCTTTACAAGGACAATTTGGAGTCTAGTTATTGTAGTTTGGGCTTCCACCTGGCAGTGTTGCTGGATTTCTGTTCTAGACATAATATTTTAATACAAAAAAACCTCTATTAGGGAGAGGTAAATAATGTTCAAACTTTTTTTCATATAAGACAATTCATGGAAAAATAAGAATTCCCCACCATCATCCCTGCAACGAAGAATTTTATTATCCGGCAGCTGATTATTCACTAAACAGAAAAGCAATGTAACCAAAGAAAGAAGCAATTTTGCAACCCTACCACCAACACAAATACAAAGTCTACTTTGTATAGAAAAATTCATGGCATCATTATTCATAATTCTCAAAGAAAATGCAATTAATAAAACACATATTAACAATTCATAGATAAATAGTCATATATATTGAATATGACACCATTAATGAAAATAATATACACTACATAATGTTGGAGGACATGTTTAGCTAATCTGGGAGTTTTGTTGTTTTGCTCACTCCCAGCTTAATCTTATTTAAGCCAAGGTTCATTCTAATGAGATCTCTCTTCTATGTAAACACTGCTAGAGGGTGTGGCAGTTACAGAACTCACCTTTGATTGAATAACTTCTGACTTCTACATCTACTAAGACTTCTATGTTTTCTAGATTGGGCACAGCTCCTCTTTATACCCACTGCACCCAACGTGGGACAGTTAGGAATTTACCAGGAGACTACCACCCTGGCTACGCTGAGACTAAAGGAAGACTATAGGAAGGATCATACTAGTTTGCTCTAAGCAGGCGAGTATGACCCTTTCAGTACATGAGAACAAGATACTCAGAATCACCCTGGTGCAGATAATAATAAGAAGGACCTTGTGGGTACCATCTAGATTACATGAAGCTCATGAAAGTTAAGATGTATTACTTTTATATCAGCCCCCTCTCTCTCCAGTGTTTTACATAAGAGATAATCGCAGGATTAGTCCGCGGTGTAACCTTTGTTTATACCTGCAATAGGGTGTGGCACTACACTCTGTTTAGGGTTCTTTGTTGGCATGACAACCTCCCGATTGGATTACTTTGGTGTATATAAGGGGCTGACTTGAGGCCCCTTCACCTTTTGCCTTTTGGTTCCTCAGCCTTCAGCTTTTGGCTCCCTGCGGCTTTTGGCTTTGGCTTTTTGGCCTTTTGCTCTTTTGGCCTTTGCTCCTTCTTCTGGGTAGGACTCAGCTCGGGTGACATCTCTCTCTTTGGTGGGAGACTTAGGCTCTTTGTATGGTCTAAGTTCGGACCAGAGCTAAAAGTTTGCTCATTATATTGGAGTGCTGTGGAAGAGCTTTTGTACTATTAAAAGCCATTTTTGGAACTGCACGGACCAAGTGAGTTTTCATCTTTCTCCCGGCGCCCTCGGAGGTAGAAGACAACCTCTGTCC
>JAJIBD010030393.1:0-23574 GCA_021461705.1 Cryptotis parvus
TAGATTTGGTAGCGACATCTGGCTGATTCCTCTATTTTCTGGCATTCTACTGAATGATCAGGTAATTCAGGCCGCTGCTGGAATTGTGGTATCATCAATAGATTTGGGCCCAGACACCAGACATAGAAATTCAAGCCATGGATTCTGGCTCTGTGCTGAAATATCCAGATGATTCTAAGGGCTCTAGGGCGCCAAATGCACTCTGAGAAGGTTTGGAGCAACTCAGATCCATTGAGTCTGCCACCCTTAACCATGCACCGTTTTTCAGCCCCAGATTAGCCAATACAAATAACCAATATCCATCTTGTACATTAGCGAGATAAATAGGTAGAATGTGATACTTTTTTGCAATTTTAGGTAAAAATAGCCAGATTTCACTTAAAACGCAAAATTGACTTGGAAACCAAGAATCCTTACATAAGAATTTTCTATAGTGAATGCTTTCTCGGACTAACACCTATATGAAGATGGCTTTGGCACATTGGAAACAGGGTAGATTGAACTGTGATAGAGTCTCAATGGAATCTTGGTCAGAATTTTATGGACTCAGAGAGATTTGCTGGAAAGAAGTCAAAGAGACCTTCAACCTTTCCTTTGGTTTTGAATAAGTTCAATCAGGTGAGAAGGAAGAGATGAGCCTCTTGCTACATGAATGAGGCTTTTCAAAATGGAATGGAACGACCTCTCATAACAAATCAGAATCTTCATGGCGATGCACTTTGTTGTCTTCAATTCCATATTTTTCTATAATAGATTGTAAATATTGTTGTTCACAAAGAATGCATGTTTCGTCCCTTAGAAGGAAGGGTGCCAACAAACCTTAGTGTTATGGGGGTAGACTTTCTTTTCCTCCGGCTACTCAGAAAATTTTGACAAAAATCAATGATCTCTTGAATTCTTTATATTTATCTCACTTTTTGGCAAGTATCTCTACTGACTCACAGATTCCCCCTATGTTTGCTTACGAAGGTTTTACTCTTCTGATCTGAGTTAAGTAGCTGCATTGTATAGTATGCATGTGGAATGAAATTTTATTTTAGGTCAGTTGCATTTTTTATTCAATTTTCAGATTGTTTACTGCATTGTCAAGGACTGGATTACTTTTTGCTGGCAATTACATAAAGTTTCTTACAGAATCTACTATGGCTATTATATATCTATGTGTGTAATGTATATATATATATATATATACTATATATATATATATACCATTCCTTATAATCCACTACCGAAAGCATATGTTGCTAGTGCATAGATGGAAAGTAATTAAGTTGTTTCTTTTTGATTTTATTTTTTATTGTGTGTTTTTACTTGTTGTTTGAAGATATAATATGTGTGTGTGTTTCACAGAGCAACTAAGAATACATATTAAAAGTAGTTCCAATGTTACGGGCCCATATCTTTTTTGTAATCAAATTCATAAGGATAAATACCCAAGCTTTTATTATTGGAAGGAATACGTTCTCTCCATTCACTGGCCGAGTTTCTACCTCAAAGTAGAAGCTTTTAAAGAAAGAACAGTAGGCTTTTACTCTTTCAGCTAAATTTGAAACATTAAGTCTTGTTTAAAAATCGGCAAGAATAAATGAGAAAAGTTATAATAAACTTACATCAAGAGAAAACAAGTTAAAATTTAAAATTTGGCAACAAGCCGTGAAAAAGGCCTGTCTCCTAGGAAAATAGTACACCACAACCAAGGAAACATTAGGGCAGTCCAGATGGTTTCACTGATAAAAAGTATATCAGGCCAATAACCAAAAGTCTTGAAGGTATAGAAAGAAAAATATTTAGGAGAAGAATACAAGCTACTCTAATTCAATTATCAAGAAAGTTGGAGAGATCATATTTTAAACTGTTCCAGTTAGTTTTCACAATTGTACATATAATTCTGAATAGATTATCTTTCACCTGGGGTTCATAGCTACAGTTCAACTGAGAATTGCTTCAAGGCAAAATCTCACACAATATTTGCTACTACAAATTCAAAAGATTAAGAGAGGGATTTTTCATTTTTAATTTCATTACTATTAGAAGCACAAATGACTGATGAAGTGTCTTTAAGAAGCAAAGACTAGACAAATTTAATTTTTCTCCCACAAAGAGCTCCAATGACAGTGAATTTCCTTTCACTGTGGAACACACACATTTCAGTGACGCAAAAAGAACAATCTATAAGATGAGACAGTGACAATATGATTTTATCTTAAATGTGATGTTGGGGAATATAAAAAGCAATGCTTGATTGTGCAAGTATTGTATCCAATGATATCTCATTATTTTTCCTGATATTAATGTTTCCATTTTAATTCCACGTAAAGAAGTTGATAAGGTAACATATTTTATTTCTTGATGCTAAAAAAGATTGTTTTAAGCAAATAATTCTGGTAGATGACTTTGAACTGAAAACCCATAGGTATAATTCTAGTTTGTGGCAATATCAGGAGGCATTTTTTCTGTTTTTATTACTTTCTTTTGTGTTCTAAACCTACTAGACTATACATTAGCCTCAAATACTAGACAATTTAATTGCATCGTGTAAAAATATTCATAGTATGAAAGAAGACCTAAAAAAAAAAAACATGATATCCAATTCCAGATAATAAGCTGTCGTGATATTCCAGATTAAACAGAAATGTCTATCTTGTCATTGTAAAATTAATCTCTGATAGAGATATTGAAATGGAGTTTATTATTTGTTTTTGGAAAAAGTCCAGTGTGCTCCATAGTTTTAAACTCTTATATCTTCAGTTTTGTATTTTCTTCCCACATAAGGCAGAGATTGAAAATTCAGTCCTTTCTCCATGCAGGAAAAGAAACAAAGGTACATCCCTTCTCTGATAACTCTACTTTTGCACATTAAAAATTTCTGTCAGGTATTTAGAGTTCCGAAGTGAGTGAAATTCATGCTGAAGATTGAAGAAATGCTGACCTACTCAGTGTGTCCCATTTCCCCAAATTTGAAACAATAAGTAGGACAACTAAGAATAGCATCCCTGCAAGGACGATTTCTAAACAAATTTGTTAACAGAGAGAATTTTCCATCTCTCTTCTTGTCTATTCTTTTTTCCAGGACTACACCAGGCAGTGCTAAAGCCTTACTCCTAACTCAGTGCTTAGTGCTCACTCTAAACCAGGCCAAGGGTCATATGTGATGACAGTGATTAAACTTTAACTGGCGCGCAGGGCAATTTTTAAATATATTTGACCACATTGGCTTCTATCTATATATTTGATCTTTTATGTACATCCAGTCTATTAAGAGAAGTGATGAAGGGGAAGGAGAAATCTCAGTGCAATGAACTGAGCATCTGATATATGCGGTGGGAATTCCGAAAGACCAAGAGACCCTAAGATCCCAATGGCGCAGTCCAGTAACCTTGCAGCACGAGGCACTATAAGGCCGTTACAGCGTCCTCATGCAGATCTATTGTGCCATGTGTCCTGGAGCTCTGAGTTCAGCCTGCAGTGACCCCTGCATTCAGAGTAGGAGGAAGCCCAGTTACAGCCCATGTGTGGTGACCCGGAAACAAAATAACAAGAGCAACTAGCTTACCTATACAGCCTTGATGTCTACTGCTCTGCACAATGTTTCCTCAAGAGAAGTGAATGGGAAACTCCTGGGAGAGGCTTCTAATATTCATAAAAGACATTTGTTTGAAAATGTTGGCTTATTCCCAGGAATGCTCAAGAAGTTACTCCTGGCTCTGCACTCAGGAATTACTTCTAGCCCGGAGCTCGGGGACCATATGTGATGCCGGGTATCAGACCAGGTTGGCTGGCAAGCAAGACAAAATGCCCACCTGCTATATAATTTTTCTGGACCCTAAAAGACAATTTTAAATGTAGCAAACATTTTACTAATCAATGATGAACTTGCAGGTTGGTTTATTTCAAAGTTCGGGTCTCCCACCTCAAAGAAGATTATCCACCCCTCAAAAATTTAGTGACTTCATTTTGAAAATCAGTCAATACAATATGAAGGGGCCAGAGTGATAGTGTAGCAGATAGGGTGTTTGTCTTGCATGTAGTGGAGACCCGGGTTTCAATCCCCCATGACACCCTATATGTCCCCCCTGAGTACTGGCGAGAAGTTCCTGAGTGCACAGCCAGGGGAGTAACCTGGCATTGCCAGGTGTGACCATAAAGCAAAACAAACAAACAAAAAAAAAAAAAAGTACCAAGACAGAAAACAGTTGAAACTTTGGAAAACACTTTTCCAATAACCAATCGCTTTTTAACCCCTTTAACCAAGACGTTGATTTGAAAATCTTGGGAAAGTTTAGCAGCCGTTTACTTTCTTTGCCTCGCTCAAGCTCATCAATTTCTCAGCTTTCTCTGCAGACGCGGTATTCTGTCTAGGAGTGTGATATCCTGGTCTTTAGTTTCAGAGGGACCAGCGCTACTTTGTTCTCTAAGAATTGAATCTGTCTGACCAGTTTAGGAGTTGCCTGAAGGACCTAAGCTTACATTTGTTTCACATATCTGGGAGGTCTCCCAGGGAAGAAAAGTAACTATGCACAGGGTATTCTTCAAACAAAATGAAAGGCAAAAGAATAATCCATGACTGCCTAGGGCAAAGATTATAATTGAGCAAATGATATATATGTTGAAAGCCCACTTGGAAAAGCTGAGAAGACAGATTCTTTAGAATTAAGGCAATGAAAACACTCTATGTGCAAAGAATATAGAAAACTACATAGCCAATGCAGGGGATAGAACCCACTAGAAAAGAAATTCAGAAGAACCTAACATTTTCACTCATAAGGGAACTTTCTGCAGTGAAGGAAGGAAATAAAGACGGGCATATTTAAGGATATTTCACCAATCTGCTAAACAATGGTCAAATACTCCAGCAGTCAACCTATATAGATAGAAAGCTTTCATGTGCTGTTAAATGATATTTGGAAGGATATTGAATTTTTTAGTTGCTTATTTGAACAAAACCCAGCTTGAATAATACACTCTACAGTCTAGCAGGTAAAAAGGGGCATTCTAGAAGTGGTAAAAAATAAAAAACTCACAGGCAGCAGGAAGCAAGAGCAAAGACATTAAGCACCAAAGAAAGAGGAACAATGCACAATGACCTTCCACAGAGGTATACAGAAGAAGGTGGAATAACTGATGCTGATCGAGCTATATAGAGTGACTGATTTTTGGATGCTAATTCGGATAAACTGAAAGTTGTACTATGACTCTTCTTAGTTTAGCAACATGGGGCTGAATATGTAGTTTACATTTCTGTTGTCTTGTTTTACCAATATGCATATTCATAGATAGATATAGGCATACATAGAAGATATAGATATGCATAGAATAATATAATATGCATTTATTAATGTGTTTATAATGTTAGCACAAAGGGAATTACTCCTGTGCTTGGGGCTCTTGAGAATTCTATCTTGAGAAGGATTTGCTAGAGTATTCAGAAATGTAAGAAGAATTTATAGCACAGTCCAAGTAGATGGGTCCCGGAGCCTATCCAAATCTTGGCTTCTCTTTTTACCATTTATGACATCATTTCTTTTATCCCTTAACGCCTGGTCCAAGTTGATGCAGGTGGGACTTCGCGGGTGGCTTATGTGAGGCCGAAAGGGGAGAGATGGTCACTTTCTCCCCAGCAGCCTCTGCCTCCAGAGACCTGCTGGGCAGGCTAAGGACTGATAAAGGCAAGTCAGTCCTAGGCCTTACCCAGGGTTTTCCCTCAGGGTTCTCATCTTCTTCGCAGAAAAGAATTTTCCAGGAGTTGACGAGCAGTGAAGTTTTGCAGATTTTTTTTATTAAGGGAGGTTTTAGAAAAGGGAAGGAGGAGGGAAAGTGGAGAGTACACATCTCAAGAGGGGAGATGTAGGCACCACATGCTTCGGGCACCATGTGCTCGGCCACGTGGGCTCAGTAGCATGTGTGTCCACGCAGAATGTCCGCACAGTCCTTGTGTCAAGACAGCTTTTATAGATTTCTCCCCAAGGTACTCCCATATGGGGAGTCAACTTATTTTTGCTAGGGCCTTTGCCAAGGTGAATAGACTTTGGGAGTGGTCTTCTTTGAAAATTTCCTTTTCTTGACCTCTGTTCCTGCTGGATCTTCTGTCCTGGAATGTAGCTAGATTAAGGGCTGGGCAGAGAAAGGTTGATCCAACTCCCCTCAGGGTTTGTTGTTGGTTAATGGGTCTTATAGAGTCTTGGTTCCTGGTTCCTAAAGGTGACTTTGGACAGTCTTAGAGGAAGAATTCATTGCCATGAGGGGACCCCTGTCTGCCTGTCTACAACAAATTGACTATGTCCAAAGTCCTGTGCCTCGCCACCACTGACTTCCACTGTGTAATGACCTGGTCTGATCCCGAGCTGGTTCTGACCAGAATATGCTTATGGTGTCTGAAATCATGTCACCTGGTCTCTTAGATACTGTGCCCGAGCAGTTACTACTTGTTGAGCTCTTCTTAGTCTCTGACCAAGGTCACATGTCCATGGCTCTGTGGATTAGACCTGCATCCCCTGCCTTCCGTTTAGTGTCAGGGTGTTAAGTGATCCTATTATTTGTAAACTCATGGGTGGAGAGAGAAAGAAAGGAGAGAGAGTGAGAGCACCTGGCTGGGGGTGTCTTATGGGCCATATCCAGCAGTGCTCAGGGCTTACTCCTGCCTCTGCATTCGAGGCGACCCCATGGGGTACTGGGGTGTTTGAAGTTGGATTGGCTGTGAGCAAAGAAAATGCGGCTTAACTTGGTCACTATCTCTCTTCCCTGAGACTTCTCTTTATAAGCTGCTGTCTCCCACCCTCTGTCTATCCATTATCTATCTGGATTGTGAAATGATTTCTGAGATGAGATTTAGAGTGGTCAATCAAATGAATGAGTCTACTTGACACTCCAAGTGCATCACAGCAAGTTACTATTTTCCTAGGACCTCTTCCATTGGTGCTGCTAGATTGAAGAGACCTAATGAGGTTCTCCTTAGCGCTCCCCCTGCTGGAACCTGAGTGAAATTCTAGTTCAGTTCATCTTGATGCAGGTGAGGTGGAGCCAGAGATGGCAAGTCTCTGTGTTAGTGGGTGATTCCCAGGTTTTTCAAGATTTTCAAGAATGAAAATATTAAATAATAAAGATGCTTAGACTCGGATTTGGAAAGTATCACTGTATCACTGTCTTCCCGTTCATCTTCGATTTTGCTCGAGCGGGCACCAGTAACATCTCCATATGACCTGTCTCATGCAAGTAGAGCCCAAGGGGGCACCTGCTTGCTCAAGAACATCAAGAGCCTCAAACCATTCCATCAGGTCATGGGAATGAGGTCTACAATTGTTACTGGTATCTGGCATATCAAATACGACACGGGTAGCTTGCCAACTGGCTCTGCCGTGTGGGTAGCACTACTCTTGTAGTCATCTCAAAATCCAGCATTTATTGATGAACTGTGTGGCTGTGTGGCACGCGAAGCCGAGCCATGATAGGCTGGTCTTCTGGGTGGAGTTCTGGCGAGGAGGAAGCCGGATGTGGAAAATGGAGGTCCTCATGGAGTGGGGGGTCGTCTGGCTTGTTGTGGGGCTCTGCTGGGGTGGGGCCGGGCTAGAACCTGCCATCCCTCCTGGGCACCTCATGAGTGGCTGGGCACAGGAGAGCCAGTAATGCCCTGCCCCCATGTCTGTCTCTGAATCAGCATACCTGGGCCCATTGGAAAGTAGAAGTGTTTATTGGAAAGTAGAAGAGAGGAAAGGGGCTCCTTGCTAGAGGAACTTAGTCTAAGGCTAAGTGTGAAGTCAGTTTTGTGCCAGCACTTGCAGGTAATCAATCAACACAGACTCCTTACAATCTGTTTTATAGAAGATTCATTAGAATGCAAAAGAAAAGGAACAAAAGCTTGTGTCGTGGCCATTATTTTCTGTTTTCATAAACACTCCACCTCCCTCAGCCAGGAAATCTCTTCTCTCCCAGGGCCTCGTGTCTAATCCCCCTCAGTTCTCTTTCAGACTACACATTCAAACACCTAATAAACGTCCTCGGGCCCAGTTAGTACTAAATCAGTTTGAGACTTCACTCCCTTGCAAGCAGTGCCTTACAACCATTTGTCAGCATAAAAACTCATAGGGGACCTTTACACATGAACTTTATAAGAATTTAAGGGTCAAATCTCTAGGAAGTAAATGTTGCAGACAGATAGATAGGGAGGGACCTAGCTAATGAGCCTTTGGGGAAAAGAAAAAGAAGCGTAAAAGTAATTGTCCAGTCATGAAGCAGGCCAAAAGCAGGACAATGTGTCCCATTGAAATACAAATCCTAACTCTGTGTAGATGGAGAAGCACAGGCACCACCCACCTGCCGAAGCCACCAAGGGAAGGGGCACAATCACCTCAGTAAAGGAGAACCCACCCTGCGACTTGGGTTAGATCCGGCATCACCTAGGGTTCCCCCAGCATCAGGAGAGATTCCCGAGTGAAGAGCCAGGAGTAAGCCCTGAGCATTGTCCGGTGTGGACCCAAAAAAGAAAAAGGAAAAGAAAGGTCACAGCAAGAAAGAGACCATCAGCATCGAGAGCCTAAGGCTATTCTTGTGACACTGAGATTGAATTCTACATTTGCAGGAATCTCCCTTGTCAAAGCAATTTGGAGACACAAAAGCTAGTGTCTTTTTTTTTTCTTAAGCTTGAATTCTCTCTCTCTCTCTCTCAATAAAATATTTTGCTTTAAAATAATAGCTATAATAGTAGCTTTGCAAAGAAATCTCTAATCAATCTTTACTTCTCAATAGTCAGCTTTGGAAAATCTATTTTCTAAACAAACAAAATTCATTGATCTCACATAGTAAATATCACATCTTTGAATATAGTTTATGAACATTAGAAAAGACTCAAAAGAAATAACAAAGAAACAAACAAATAAATAAATAAATAAATAAATAAATAAAGCACTGAGGAGAAGAAATTATCTAATTTCTAGAATTGGCTACCAGAATATTTAAACTTGAAATTTGAGTTCTGAAAGTGCTAGAAAGTTGAGTAAGGGCTAAGGAATATGGCTTATTATGTGGTCAACCCTGGTTTGATCACTTGCACCACACGTGATCCTCTAAGCACTGCTGATGTAGGTGGGCCCCAAAGGGTGGCTTATATGAGGCAGGAAGGGGGGAGAGAGATAGCTACTTTCTCTTCAGCCTCCTCTTGTCAAAGAAGTGGGGCGGGCAGGCTAAGTGTTGTAGGCAGGCAGAGAGGGTCCCCTCATGGCAGTGAATTCTTTCCCCTAAGGCCGTCCAAAGTCACCTTTTGAACCAGGAACCATGTCTCCATAAAGACCCATAACCAACAACAAACCCCTGAGGGAGCTGGATCAACCTTTTTCTGCCCAGCCCCTTAATCCGGGCTACATTCCAGGACAGAAGATCCAGCAGCAACAGAGGTCAAGAAAAGGAGATTTTCAACGAAGGCCACTCCCAAAGTCTACTCCCTTGGCAACAGCCCTAGCAACCTAGGTTGACTCCCCATATGGGAGGGCCTAGGGGAGAAATCTATAAAAGCTGTCCCTGACCAAAGGACAGTGCACATGCTGCCTGGCGCACATGCTGCCTGAGCGCACATGCTGCCTGAACCCACGTGGCCAAGCACATGTGGTGCCCTACACGTGTGTTGCCCGCATCTCCCCTCTTGAGATGTTGCACTCTCTCTCTCTTACTTTCCTTCCTCCCTTCCCTTTCCCTAAAACCTCCTTAATAAAATCTCATTGACTGCTAAAAATTCTGCTCATTGACTCCTAAAAATTCTTTTTCTGTGAGGAAGACAAGAACCCTGAGGCAACCCTGGGTAAGGCCTGGGGCTGACTTGCCTTTTATCAGTCCTTAACCTGCCCAGCTGGTCCTAGGGCGGCATCGGCAACTGGGGAGAAAGTGACCATCTCTCTACGCTTCTGGCCTCACATAAGCCACCCATGAGGCCCACCTACATCATAAGGACTGATAGGGTGTACAATGAGCCCTGCAGGGCATGGAACTGAAACCCACCAGCCCCAGGAGCTGGCCGTCAATCCACACCTGATGTCCGTTTGCTCTCTAGGCACAGGGGAGTTGATCCCCACCACCCGAGATTATTCAGGGAGTCACAGACTCAGGCTGGAGTGAGGAATTGCTCTCTGCAGGAAGGTCAAGTCAGCCCTAGGCCTTACACAGAATTTGCTCAGAGTTTCGTCTTCCAAAACTCAGAGAAAACTTCAGAGAAAGAATTTTCAAGAGTAGAAGAGACTTGAAGTAGGACAGATTTTGTTATGGAGGTTTAGGAAGGAAAAGAAGGAGGAGAAAGAGAGAGAGAGAGAGATGTGTTGCCAGCATGTGCTCGGCAGCCACATGGGCTCAAGCAGCACACAGTCTCAGGCAGCATGTGTACGCTGTCCTCCATTCAGGATGGCTTTTATAGATTTCTCCCCAGCTGCTCCCTTGTGGGGGATTCAATTCAGGTTAAAATCCATTGCTAGGGCCACTGCCAAGGGGTGTAGTTTTGGGGGAGTGGTCTTCTTGGAAACTCTCCTTTTCTTGACCTCTGTTCCTGCTGGATCTTCTGTCCTGGAATGTAACTGGATTAAGGGCTGGGCAGAGACAGGTTGATCCAGCTTCCTCGAGGTCTACTCAGGGTAAATGTCTTATCAAGTCTTGGTTCCTGGACAGAAGATCCTAAAGGTGACTCTGGACAGCCATAGGGCTAGCTTTATTCTCAGAAAGTTCCTGGCCATGTGTCCCCACCCCAGCTGTCTCCCTACATCACTGCCAGGAATAACCCTCGACACAGAGTCAAGAATAAGTCCTGGTACCACAGGAGTAAGCCCCAAATCCAAAGAATCCTATACCCAAGAGAAATAAATTTGGTGACTGTTTTAATAATAAAATATAAAACATATAAGATTGATATAAGAACATATGGTTAATTTGGTCCAGAGACTCTCAGACATGGGGGCAGAGCGGATCCTTTCTCTCCCTGTGCCCAGCCGTTCATGAGGCAGTCGGGAGGCATGGTGGGTTCCAGCCTTGGCCCACCACCCGGCAGAACCTCACAACAAGCCAGACGACCCCCCCACCCACTCCATGGGCGCCGCCATTTTCCACATTGGACTTCCCTCTCATCATAACTCCGCCCAGCCGACCAGCCCATCACAGCCCGGATCATCGACACCCACCCTGGAGCAGTTTCTTCCTCAATCCGGCCCAGGTATGCTGGTCCAGAGACTCTCAGACATGGGGCAAAGCGGATCCTTGCTCTCCCTGTGCCCAGCCGTTCATGAGGCAGTCGGGAGGCATGGTGGGTTCCAGCCTTGGCCCACCACCCCGGCAGAACCTCACAACAAGCCAGACGACCCCCACCCACTCCATGGGCGCCGCCATTTTCCACATTGGACTTCCCTCTCATCATAACTCCGCCCAGCCGACCAGCCCATCACAGCCCGGATCATCGACACCCACCCTGGAGCAGTTTCTTCCTCAATCCGGCCCAGGTATGCTGGTCCAGAGACTCTCAGACATGGGGCAGAGCGGATCCTTGCTCTCCCTGTGCCCAGCCGTTCATGAGGCAGTCGGGAGGCATGGTGGGTTCCAGCCTTGGCCCACCACCCCGGCAGAACCTCACAACAAGCCAGACGACCCCCACCCACTCCATGGGCGCCGCCATTTTCCACATTGGACTTCCCTCTCATCATAACTCCGCCCAGCCGACCAGCCCATCACAGCCCGGATCATCGACACCCACCCTGGAGCAGTTTCTTTCCTCAATCCGCCCAGGTATGCTGGTCCAGAGACCTCTCAGACATGGGGCAGAGCGGATCCTTGCTCTCCCTGTGCCCAGCCGTTCATGAGGCAGTCGGGAGGCATGGTGGGTTCCAGCCTTGGCCCACCACCCGGCAGAACCTCACAACAAGCCAGACGACCCCCACCCACTCCATGGGCGCCGCCATTTTCCACATTGGACTTCCCCTCTCATCAGAACTCCGCCCAGCCGACCAGCCCATCACAGCCCGGATCATCGACACCCACCCTGGAGCAGTTTCTTCCTCAATCCGGCCCGGTATGCTGGTCCAGAGACTCTCAGACATGGGGCAGAGCGGATCCTTGCTCTCCCTGTGCCCAGCCGTTCATGAGGCAGTCGGGAGGCATGGTGGGTTCCAGCCTTGGCCCACCACCCCCGGCAGAACCTCACAACAAGCCAGGCGACCCCCACCCACTCCATGGGCGCCGCCATTTTCCACATTGGACTTCCCTCTCATCAGAACTCCACCCAGCCGACCAGCCCATCACAGCCCGGCTCGGCTCATCAATAAAGGCTTTATTTGGAGGTGTTTATAGAGTATGCCTCCCGCGACGGCAAGCCTAGCAAGCTGCTCGTGTTGTATTTGATATGCCAAATGCCAGTAACAATTATATTAGATCATTCTCGCGACCTAATATAATGGTTTGAGGCTCTTTATGTTCCCTGTACCAAGCCGATGCCCTTGGCTCTACAGCATGTGACAGGACATATTGAGATATTACTGGTGCCCGCTCTAGCAAATAGATGATTAACGGGAAGATCGTGATCGTGATCGTGATGGTTAATTTGCATTAGAAATTATGAGATCTTTGAAAGAAGAAGCCTCAGTTTACCCTCACCAGCGGCTATGAGAAGTCCTGTTTCTTAGCTGGTCCATCCTGTTTTTGACTTCCTACAAATTCATGGGCTTTGTCTTATCAATAGTCAATTAATAATTGTCCCTCATAAAAATCTCAGAGTATAGCCTCAGTGGAGGACTAAGATAACGGAAATATATAAGTCCAATGGCAAAAAAAATCTGTTAGATCCTTGCAACCTCTTATTTTTTTTTATTTAAAAGGCAAAGGTTCACTGCAAGCTGAGAGAGAAGCCAACAGATCTATTACGTGTTGTCAGAGAATGCAGGAAAAGAGGAAACCGTGGCTCTTCAATATATATGCAGCCTGGGTTGCCAAAAAGCAAAGTCTTGGTTCTAGAGCACAGAGGACAATAAAGAATGGCTAAACTATCCAAAGGGCACATACAATGTCCTGTTTCCCTTAAATTTATATTGGACAAAATATGTGCTCTGCTGGTGCTTAGCACAACACAGTGCTGTCTCCCTTGTAAACTGTATTGGATTTTGCCCAGGATTATGGTAAGGAATGGAGAGCTGCCTTAGGAATGGTAAAGGTCAGCACAGGGTCTCATGTTATAGCTCAAGGTATACTTTGTGACCATGAGCCAAAGTCTCAGAAATGACCTTCTGGAGCTAACAAAAGCAAACCAGATGTAGCTGGAGTTTTACCATGATTGTAACCAGTTCAAACTCCGCTAAACATCCAACTGGATAAAAATAAAGTTCCTCATGCTGCCAGAGAGTCGCCACTCAGGAACAAAAACATTAAAAAAAAAAGGGCATAAGATTGAAAAAGTACATTTAACATAGTCGCTCTTCCCAGACTATAGGTTTGTATATCCTGTACAATATAAAAGAATTTAAATTCTAAAAATTAGAGTCTGTAATGGCTTCTGGCACAAGTGCCTATATTCTAAAACATATTTCTAAATGTGCTAAAAAATTAAAATGGAAATGAGAAAAATATTTTTTTGACTAAGTGGCAATGATGCTATTTATATAAACATGTATGAGATGATATTAAACAAGTGCCTTAGGGAAATTATAGCCGGACCACTGGCTTCCTTTTTACTTTTGAAGTTTTTATTGTGGGAGGAGGGGCGCTGGTCTTCCAAGCAGTGCTCCGGGGACCTTGGGAATGCTGCCAGCAATCCGTAGTCAACAGTGGCCGAGTTCAACGCGAGAGGTCTGGGATAGACTGCTGCACCGGCTCTGCAGTGCTGAGCAATACGTGTCCCAGCCCTGGGGTGCTCGGGTACCCCCACACCCCAGGCTTGCCTCCTTCTGTAATTCAGAGCTTCAGGGTACGAAGTGCAAGCCAGGGCCAACAGAATGCAAGGCATATGCATACTTTATGTTTTCTCTCAGCCTAGTCTTGTTTTAAAAAACAGAAAGACTAAGATTTAACAATTTTTATTCTTACAATGTGACGAATGACTCTTAAACTCTTATGCTGATTTCAAGACGGAAAAAGAGTCAAAACAGTCTAAAAGAAGAACAAAGCAGAAGGATTTAAATGTCAAGTGCCAATTGAATAATAAAAAAGAGAGGAATATATACCTGATTACCTTCTTTTTCTTGGTTTAGCGGGGTGAGTGTGTGTGTGACTATTATGTAAGCATGATTTATAATTTATGAAATTGTTCATAACAGAGTTTAGGCACACAGTCTTCTCCACCATATCACCACCTGTGTGACCTTCCTTCCACCAACGTTCCCAGGTTCTGCACTGCCAGCTGCCTCTCTCCTTTACAAGGACAATTTGGAGTCTAGTTATTGTAGTTTGGGCTTCCACCTGGCAGTGTTGCTGGATTTCTGTTCTAGACATAATATTTTAATACAAAAAACCTCTATTAGGGAGAGGTAAATAATGTTCAAACTTTTTCATATATAAGACAATTCATGGAAAAATAAGAATTCCCCCACCATCATCCCTGCAACGAAGAATTTTATTATCGGGCAGCTGATTATTCACTAAACAGAAAAGCAATGTAACCAAAAAGAAAGAAGCAATTTTGCAACCCTACCACCAACACAAATACAAAGTCTACTTTGTATAGAAAAATTCATGGCATCATTATTCATAATTCTCAAAGAAAATGCAATTAATAAAACACATATTAACAATTCATAGATAAATAGTCATATATATTGAATATGACACCATTAATGAAAATAATATACACTACATAATGTTGGAGGACATGTTTAGCTAATCTGGGAGTTTTGTTGTTTTGCTCACTCCCAGCTTAATCTTATTTAAGCCAAGGTTCATTCTAATGAGATCTCTCTTCTATGTAAACACTGCTAGAGGGTGTGGCAGTTACAGAACTCACCTTTGATTGAATAACTTCTGACTTATACATCTACTAAGACTTCTATGTTTTCTAGATTGGGCACAGCTCCTCTTTATACCCACTGCACCCAACGTGGGACAGTTAGAATTTACCAGGAGACTACCACCCTGATTATGCTGAGACTAAAGGAAGACTATAGGAAGGATCATACTAGTTTGCTCTAAGCAGGCGAGTATGACCCTTTCAGTACATGAGAAGATACTCAGAATCACCCTGGTGCAGATAATAATAAGAAGGACCTTGTGGGTACCATCTAGATTACATGAAGCTCATGAAGTTAAGATGTATTACTTTATATCAGCCCCTCTCTCTCCAGTGTTTTAATAAGAGATAATCGCGGGATTAGTCCTTGGTGTAACCTTTGTTTATACCTGCAATAAGGTGTGGCACTACACTCTGTTTAGGGTTCTTTGTTGGCATGACAACCCTCCCTATTGGATTACTTTGGTGTATATAAGGGGGCTGACTTGAGGCCCCTTCACCTTTTGCCTTTTGGTTCCTCAGCCTTCAGCTTTTGGCTCCTGCGGCTTTTGGCTTTTGGCTTTGGCCTTTTGCTCTTTGGCCTTTGCTCCTTCTTCTGGGTAGGACTCAGCTCGGGTGACATCCTCTCTCTTTGGTGGGAGACTTAGGCTCTTTTGTATGGTCTAAGTTCGGACCAGAGCTAAAGTTTGCTCATTATATTGGAGTGCTGTGGAAGAGCTTTTGTACTATTAAAAGCCATTTTTGGAACTGCACCGGACTCAGTGAGTTTTCATCTTTCTCCCGGCGTCCTCGGAGGTAGAAGACAACCTCTGTCCTGACACTGTCGGGGACCCCGGCGGCGTTCCCCAACAACATAAAGCAATGTGAATGAATCTATTGAGCATAATATTTAAGGGGGAAAAACCTATACAGAAGGCTATGCAATTATAATTGCATTAAACACCAAGGTAGTTAAATTTTATACAAGTTTTGTACATATGAAGTTTTACTTTGTGTAATGTTTTGTTGTTTGATTTTCATACAAATATTCTGTACTTTTCAATGTGATAATTCATGAAAATATACATTCAAGGTTAATAAACATTAATGTTTCTACATACACATTTGTGCTTTTTTTGCAAGGCTATATCCACAGGTTTTTATTCCTGGTTCTCTGACTAAGGATCATTTCTGGAAGTGCTCAGACTATGATATAGGGAGCCAGGAGATCAAACCTGGGTCTCTACTGTGCTGTGCAAACACCTACCTATTGCACCATCTCTTCAGCCCTCAATATTATGCTTCTGTAATAAAAATAATTAGAAGTGTTCAGTCAGGAGCTTTCTCCATACTTTCAGTTAGCAGAGGCTTATCACTGTAACTCAAAATAAGATCACTTAATCACTAGATCACTTGACATCGCGTTATTCATCAATTTTGCTCAAGCAGGCACCAGCAATGTTTTCATTTGACCCTATCATGTGCCAGTGTATCCCAATGGAATCTACTTGCTTCAAGAATACAAAGAGCCTCAAACCATTCATTCAGGGTTTTGACAAAGAAGTCTGATCATTCTTGTAGGTGGGTGGCCACGTGATCTTTTGACATCCCATGGGATCCAGTTGCTAATGGCTCTAGTCCAGTGGTCATCTCCAAATCGCATTACATGTCCAGCGCATCTGATTTTTGGTGCCTTGGCAAATGAGACAGCGTCCTTGGCTCTGGATCATAGATGGAGGTGGGAACTCTGGATTCCTTCTCTCACTTGAGTAAGGTGTGATATTCCAAGCATAGCTCTTTTGATTCCTCTTTTTAAGGAATACTGAGTTAAGAAGGATGACCTCAAAAAAAAAAAGAAGGTTGAACTCAAAATATGAGGAAAACAAATTTGAATGCATACACATATGTAAAAGTATATATGAATGAATATCTTGTTATATATAAATGTAGGTTGCAAATGTAATTTGCATTTGGTTGGGTGGAACGATAGTATAGTGGTAGGATGTTTGTCCTGCACTAAATCCACCCAGGTTTGATCCCTGGCACTCATATGGGCCCCTAGCCACCAATAGGAGTGATTCCAGAGTGCAGAGCCAGGAGTAATCCCAAAGTTACCACAATTACAATTAGGAGAATACAATCTCAATAAGATATTTGATGACATCTAAGGTTATTTTGTTATTCATTTCCATCACTATTGTCAGGGAATGCCACCGGGGTCCCCGACAGTGTCAGGACAGAAGTTCTCTTCTACCTCTGAGGACGCTGGGAGAACAGATGAAAACTCACGGAGTCTGGCGCAGTTCCAAAAAAGGCTTTTAATAGTACAAAAGCTCTTCCACAGCACTCCAATACAATGAACAAACTCTAGCTCTGGTTCAAACTTAGACCATACAGAAGAACCTAAGTCTCCCACCAAAGAGAGAGGATCTCACCCGAGCTGAATCCTGCCCAGAAGGAGCAAAAGACCAAAGAGCAAAGGCCAAAAGCCAAAAGCAAAAGGCCGAGGAGCCAAAAGCCACAGGAGCCAAAAGCTGAAAGCTAAAAGGCCCAAAAGGTGAAAAGTAAAAGTGAAGGGGCCTCAAGTCAGCCCCTTATATACACCAAAGTAATCCAACTGGGAGGGTCATGTCAACAAAGAACTCTAAACAGAGTGTAGTGCCACACCCTATTGCAGGTATAAACAAAGGTTATGCCAAGGTCTAATCCTTTCTACCAAGATTATCTCTTATGTAAAACACTGGAGAGAGGGGGCTGGTATAAAAGTAATACATCCCTAACTTCATGAGCTTCATGTAATCTAGATGATACCCACAAGGTCCTTCTTATTATTATCTGCGCCACGGTGATTCTGAGTATCTTGTTCTCGTGTACTGAAAAGGTCACACACTCGCCTGCTTAGAGCAAATTAGTATGATCCTTCCTCCTAGTCTTTCTATAGTCTCAGCATAGCCAGGGTGGTAGTCGTCTGAGTAAATTCTAACTGTCCCACGCTGGGTACAGTGGGTATAAAGAGGAGCTGTGCCCAATCTAGAAAACATAGAAGTCTTAGTAGATGTATAAGTCAGGAAGTTATTCAATCAAGGTGACTTCTGTAACTGCCACACCCTCTAGCAGTGTTTACATAGGAGAGAGAGGTCTCATTAGAATGAACCTTGATTTAAATAAGATTAAGCTGAGAGTAGGCAAAACAACAAAACTCCCAGAATAGCCAAACCTGTCCTCCAACAACTATCACTATCGCTATCTTCCCGTTCATCATCAATTTTCTTGAGCATGCTCCAGTAATATCTCCATATGTCCTGTCTCATGCTAATAGAGCCCAAGGGCATCTGCTTGTTCCAGGATCATAGAGAGCCTCAAACCATTATATTAGGTCATGGGAATGACCTAACATAAGTGTTACTGGAATTTGGCATATCAAATACGACACGGGCAGGTCGCCAGGCTTGTTGTGCAGGTGGCATACTCTTGTAGTCACCTCTAAATACAGCATTTATTGATGAACCTCCCGCCCGCACGTGAGCTGCGTGAGCCGGGCTGTACTAGGCTCGTCTGCTTAATGGATTTCTGATGAGAGGGAGGTCCAGATGTGGAAAATGGCGGCCCTCATGGAGTCGGGGGTTCGTCTGGCTAGTTGTGAGGCTCTGCTGGGGTGGCGAGCCAGGACTAGACCCACCATCCCTCCCGGGTGCCTCTCGCGAGCAGCTGGGCACAGGGAGAGGTGGTAGCAGCTCTGCCCCGTGTCTGTGAGTATCTGGATCAGCACACCTGGGCCGGATTGAATAAAAACTGCTGCAGGGGGCCGGAGCAATAGCCCAGTGGGTAGGGCATTTTCCTTGCACGTGGCCAGCCTGTGCTGGCCCAGGGGTTCAATCCCAGGCATCTCATATGGTCCCCTAAGTAATAAGGGAATAAGTGAGGTGACTAGATACACTACAACCACTATAAAATACATATTTATATACTCAAATATATTCATCTATGACTATACATGCATATTCATATATGAATAAATGTATTTATATCTGTAAAAATATACTACAACAGCTCCTATACCATAGTTACTTGATTCAAATGGCCATTAAAAACCAAAGCTGAGAAATTCTGACTTAAAAGCTATTTTTACTGAATCGGCGTTAAGTACGAGAGTGGAGATTTTGTAGCCCTATTGTTTGGCTGATAGCAATTCCCAGCATGCTGGCTTTGAGACCCAGGATGGATGTGCTATTTGCCATATGCTTCTTGACAAAGTCTTGACTCCCCTCAGCTTTAAACTCCCTGAATATTAATTAACCTTTATAACTGCAAGTCAACTGAAACATTGTGCTTTCCTTCCTTATTTGACCTGCGTTTATTGTAGTTCATTATTGCCTCAGCACCACATAAGGCAGAATAAAGAAGGAAACTAAGCAAAATTTTGTTCACAACAAAATAAATAGACAAAAGAAAAAAAAACTCTCTTTGTTTCTACTCCCAGACTCCTAAAGTCCTAACATCTTGTCAAATTATTTTCAATTTGATTATTCTATTTCCATCTCTGTGAGGGAAAGAGAGTTTGAGGTCAGGTTTGCCTGACTCTAGTAAAATTGCTCCTTCCCAGCTGACCAGAATGTATGCTTCACTAGAAAGTCAAGTGTTCTGAGGACATTATAACAGATCAAGGGAAAAGTCTCCATCTATCTCAGTTAAAATGAATTCCCTCTTTTCACTGTTGAGCATAGTACAAGTTATTTTCTGATAAAACTATCTTTTTCTACTCTTAGAACCTCACAGAGATTGAGAATTGTTGTAGATTCTCAGTGTCATTTTTAAGTCAAGAAATCAAAGACCTCTACGCTTTACTTTCCCCCCTCTGTACTTTATAAATTCTTGAAGATGATTCTATGAAAGAAGAGATACTCAAATACAGACCTACAGAAATCTTACATTTTTAATTGAAGTCTTATAACCTCATTTTATAAGTTTCTTGTAAAAGTCATTTATAACCTTGGTGTGGAGGATAAGTTGGAATTGTGGAGGGCTGGGTACAGATGGCAACAGAAGGAATCGGAGAAGAAAGGGTGGAGTATCTATTTTTTTAAAATAGACATTATTTTTTGTTGCCTGTTCAGAAACTCAGGACTTATAGCTAATGTTAAAATATTTGAAAAACAAATTACGGGAGGTTGACCACCCAAGCAATAATCAAAGGTCCTAGAGACCAACAGAATGAATTGGTTCAATGTTCAGGATTACTGAACATTGTGATGGATCACTACTTGGGGAAATTAAGTGTGTTGATCACTGGGGTCACGTCTAATGTAGGGGGCTACCAGAATCACAGTTCCTACTAGATGTGAGTGTGCTCATGAAAGAGTCTACTCCAGTGGTGTGAGCCTCCAACTCTGTCATCTTATCAGAGTTTTCCCACTGAAATATGATTTCTTTGCTTTAAAAGCAAGTCTGACAATGGTAGATGCTTTGTGAAAATAATTGGGATTTCTGAGATCCAGACCGAAATCAACAGTGAGGTCCTTGCTCCCATAGGCACAGTCTACACAGGGTCCTGCTAAACTGATGACAGCATGTGAAGTACTACTTCACCTGGTGAACCTTTGGATTTCAAGAAGCAGGAACTCCAGGTTTGTATCATGTCTGATAGAAGCAATTTCTCAAGGCGCGCCCTCAGAAGGCTTATATTCTGAATTGAAATTACAACAAATAGCTGAATAATGAATGCTGTCATTAACATTAACCACAGTTAGTTTTCCACTCATAGAGGAGTAAGAATATTTTTATTGTATCTTTCCTTGTCTATTGGGATGGATTTCCATCCCAATAGAGCTCCTGCAAGAAGCCAGAGGAACCCCCTACACCATGAAGGCCATCATTTTCTTTCCTTTTTTTTTTTTTTTTTTTTTTTTTTTTTCTTTTTGGGTCACACCCGGCAATGCTCAGGGGGTTACTACTGGCTCTGCACTCAGGAATTACTCCTGGCGGTGCTCAGGGGACCATATGGAATGCCAGGGATCAAACTCTGGCCCATATGGGCCGGCCTCGTGCAAGGCAAACGCCCTACCCGTTGGGCTATTGCTCTGACCCCACGGGGGGAAGTGTCATTTTCAACATTTAGAATCTAATCTCATCAGAGCTCCACCCAAGAGAAAAGCCAATTTCTCTCTATTAGTGTGGCTGCAAAGAGGCATGCAATTTCTCATTAAATGCACAAACTGAGAGCCTACTACCAAGACTATACCACCTGCATGGCAGACCCTGGCAAGCTACCCATTTCATATTTGATATGCCAAAACCCAGTAACAATTATAGACTTTATTCAATGACCTGAATGAATGATTTGAGGCTCTAGGTGTTTCTTGTGTGAGTAGATGCCCTTGGGCTACACTAGCACACAACAGGAAGTATGGAGATGTTACTAGTGCCTGTTCCAGCAAATCGATGATCTACAGGAAAAAAGTGACATGTGATCTTTCCTTCTCATAATGTTAGTTCCATTATTTTATTGTTATTCTCTTTAGCCTCATTTAGTTGTGAATGGTTTTTTATTGTTCTTGTTTCTTTCAAGTTCCTTTAGTTTTAAGTGAAAAGTAATAATCTATATGACTATATGGTATTTTTTCTGATAATGGAAAGTCATATAAGATATAAACCACTTCTAGAAACTACCTGAATTTCCATGCCTAGCCCAGCATGTCTAGCTCTGGACAAGTTTATTATCTCCCTCACTTTATTGTTTTTTTTGCTTTTTGGGGTCCACACCGGCAATGCTCAGGAGTATCTCCTAGCTCTGCACTCAGGAATTACTCCTGGCGGTGCTCGGGGGACCATATGGGATGCTGGGGATCAACCCCTGGCCGGCATGAGCTGTCCCTGTGCAAGGCAAACACCCTACCCGCTAGGCTATCGCTGCGGCCCCATCCCCTCACTTAATTTAAACAGCTTGTCTTCCGCTCCAGTTAGGCGTTGGATGACAGGCCTAGCTAGCTTGGGAACTTTGCTGTTTTATCCACTCACAGCTTAATTTATTTACATGTTCCTAAGACAGGGTTCATACTAATGACATCTCTCTTTTATGGAAACACTGATGGAGGGTGTGTGGTAGTTACAAAAGTTACCTTGACTCTAAATGTGTAGCTTCTGACTATTATTATACATCTACTAAGAATTCTATGATATCTAGATTGACAACAGCTCTTCTTTTATACCCACTGGACCCAGCATGGGTCAGTTAGAATTTACCAGGAGACTGCCACCTTGGCAACCTTGAGATTAGCGTTTAAGATTATAGGAAGGATCATACTAGTTTGCCCTCAAGCAGGCAAGTGTGACCCTTTCAGTGAACAGAGAACAGATACTCAGAATCACCCTGGTGCATATAATAAATTAGAAGGACCTTGTGGGTACCATCTAGATTACATGAAGCACAAGAAATTAAGATGTATTACCTCATACCAGCCCTTCCCTCTCTCTCCAATGTTTTACATAAGAGATCATCTCCAAAGAAGGAATTAGTCCTTGGCAAAATCCTTTGTTTAGTCCTGTAGTAAGGGTATGGCACCACCCTTCTGCACTCTTCTACTATCTAGAAGCTGTTTAGGGTTCTTTGTTGAGAGGACCCTTCCTGAAGTTAGGATTCCTTGGGTGTATATAGGGGACTGACTTGAGGTGCTTCTCTCTTTTTGGTCGGACTTGTTTCTGGTAGGACTCTCTTCGGTGGGACTCCTCTCTAGTAGGATCTCTCTCTTTGGTAGGAGACTTGGACCCTCATGTATGGTCTAAGTTCTGACCAGAGCTAGAGTTCTTTTATTATATTAGATTGCGGTGGTAGAGCTTTTGTACTATTAAAAGCCTTTTTTGGAACTGTGCCAGACATACGAGCTTTCATCTGTTCCCTTGCAACCTCAAGAGGTAGAAGAGAATTTCTGTTCTGATACTGTTGGGGATTCCAGCAGCTCCCTGACAAAAGAGGAGGTTAATTTCATTAGGTGAACTAATTGCTATCATCCCTCTTAGACCAATTTTTTCCCAGGCTACCTTGTAATTCTTAAGGTTCCTTTGTCCATTTTTTTTTTTTTTCCCCAGGAACTAAAGAACCTTGGGCTGCTTCTTAAGACTCCAACCTTTGGGAGAACTTTTTATCCAACAAACCCTTAGGTATAGTAAATTCTTCCTGTGATATATTAGTCATCTAAGGAAGGAAAGCTATCATTTATGTAACTAAAGCTGATTGATCATTGGTTGTGACACAAAAAAAATCACTGTTAAACTATCACTTTTTTTTTGAAACAAGGTTTATTAGGTAGGGCAAAGTTTTGAAATTAAAATACTTTTGTATCAGTATATTTCATATGAGGCTCTTTGTTTACATGAGGGATAATGTCAGTAAGCTCTCTGGTACACTTAATTATTTTATCTTTTCTCTGATGGGAAAAAAATCAATGTTTGCTATATTTTCTATAGGTCCTGACAATGTCCTAATAACTGCATTCGGATCGTTATCAGTACATTGTTCTACCTTTCTTTGCTAATAGACTTGAGTTAGCTCTAGCCTTTGGCAAGATAGGTTTTATAGCATTATAGAAAGAGCTGATATTTTTCCAGTGAAGTGAAAATTATAAACAAAATCCCCAAATATAATATTTCTGGAGATA
>JAJIBD010030395.1:0-17832 GCA_021461705.1 Cryptotis parvus
AGGGACTCTGTTCCCCACTGCTTCCAACAGCTCCCCATTGGAGGCATTCTGCAGACCAAGGCAAGGTATGTGTAGAATTCATGAAATCATAAGATTTTTATCTTTGTGACAGTGCATGGATCTCCTCCAGACCCCTCCTCCACCACACACACACACACACACACACACACACAGAGACACACACACACACACGCCCCTGCCCCACTTTTCTATGTGTTTCTTTTTTAGGTAAATGGATGTACAAAGGGCACATGAAGGTTTATTAAGTAAGAGGCAGAAATGCTTGCAAACTTTTACTGCTCCTCTGAGGCCTATAAACAGTTCCCTTCAATCCTTCTTTTCCAAAGCAATAAAACCTGGAGGGAGGTGAGCCCTGAGAGCAAGGGTGAATGGGGTTATGCTCCCAGGACACAGAAACCCAGGGTGAAGCCAGGGTGGCCCCCCCTCCCCTGTCCCATCATCTCTGCAAGTGGAGTTAACAGGGGAGCCTGCAAAGCTGAGATTTTTTTCTGGGAGGCCAGAAAACCTGAACATCTTCAACGTGTGCATGTGCTCAGGATAGAGAAGTGACTGCAGTCAACTGAGAGGCAGCCTGAGGACCCAGAGAGAGACTCTGGAGATTCTACAGCTGACTCTTTTGTCCCTGAAAGGTCACCCAGAGGAGATGAGATCCAGGCAATGAACCAGCATGCGGGGTCTGAGGTCTCTGCTACCTACCTGGCAAAGGCCTGAGCAAGTGACAGGACTTCTCCCAGCTTCAGTTTCCTGATCTGTCAGGGAAATATTTTGCTGTCTGGGTGAATACATGGAGTGATTATGTGATTCAATGAAGACTTGGTCAAGAATACAGTAAATACCAAGATGTATGCCTAGACCAATATTGACTCCCGAGTTTAGGGAGGAAAAGGACAAAGGAAGAAAAAATCAAAGGGGTGAAAAAGAAGATGAGAAATCTAAGTAATAGAAGAACAAGAGTCAGGGCTTTGTTATACCAGTGATGTGGAAGAGTGGTGCAGCTATATATCTCAAGCATAGACTCGAAACCTGAAAACGAGTTCTAAGCAACAACCACCCAGCTTCATAAAGTGCCTGTCAAGGCAGCAGGCAGGGTGGTTGGGGTGGAAGTTCGGGAGTTGAAGTATGGAAACACCGGTGCATGGATGTTTTCATTGGTGGTTAGATTGTTGTTGATTGGTTTTGAGTTTTATAGGAATAAAACTCAATATCAATAATTCTGTAAATCATGGCTCTTTAACTCAATAAAAATATTTTTTAAAAAAAAACTTAAAGTAGGATTGAATACATAAATCTTTAAGAATTTTTGATTTGAGGACACATGTAAACAATAATAGCAGTTATAGAAATCATCCACTGTGAGTATGAAGTTACCAGATTTTCATTAACGCTAGAGGAAGTTCTCAAAGATGTAGCCAGACGTTGGTAGTGGTAAGAAAGGCCAGTGGGTTCTCCATAGTTGGTATCTGAGGATCATACTGGCTTCCTCTTCTGGAGGCTCCCACCAGCAGGCTACCCAGATGTGGTTTGGTAAGTATTGTGAGTTCAGGGTCAGCAGTACTTGAGCCTAAGAGAGACATGGGTTGCTTGTAACTGGTGGCAGACTGAATAACACAAGCTGCACTTGCAGGAAAGACTGTAAAGATTCACACCTGGCGTGAATCTTACAATTGCAATCCTACAATAAGATGATATAGGATTAAAACTCTCAAATGAAGAAGCCAGTGCTCTGGGTCAGCTGTGACTTAGTATATTAGACTGAACTGAATTCTATACTTTTCTCATCAGTTCAGTTTGTACTTTATGGACAGATTTAGGTTTCCAGCAGTGCAGAGAATCTCTAATACATTTGTGACACAGTCCTTTGAATGCTCTGCCTGGGCATGCTATATTCCCAACCTAAAGAAAAAGTCAAAGCCAGAACTCGACTGGTAAAGTGGTTTGGGAAAACATTACAGACATTCTTCAAAAACTAGGAGTTGAGTTTCCATATCACCCTCAATTCTGCTTCTGGCAATGCACCCTAATGGCCCAAACCACAATGCAGAAAAAGGCATCTTCACTGTTATGTCTATTGCAACACAATATACAATAGCTAAAATCTGAAAAAATCCCAAGTGCCCAAAAACAGAAGAGTGAATAAAGAAGCTATGGTACATCTATGCAATAGAATAATATGCAGCTGTTAAGGGGGATAAATGAAACCATAAAATTAGGCGATCCATGAAAGAACATGGAGAGTACCATGCTAAGTGAAATGAGCCCAGAGGGAAAGGGATGGACATAGAATGATTGCACTCATCTGCAAGATATAAAGAAACATAGTAGGAAAATAATCCTCAAAGACAATATAACAGAGCCCATAAGGACTTTCTGCTTTAGCAGAAAGCTTGTAATAAGAGGAAGGAGGTTAGGTCAGAGGAGGGACGATTATGACTAGATAGTGGGAAGCGATCACTCTGAACAAGAACTACATGCTTAAAGGAGGTCAAGTGGTATACATGGTAACTCTCAGTGACTGTATCGTAAACCATAGTGCCTAAAAAGGAAAACTGAAAAAAAGTATCCACCACAGAGGCAGACTGAGGACTGGAGGGAAATAGGGTCCATTGGTGGAGGGACGTAGAAGGTGAAGGGATGAGTGTTCAAACATTGTGTCACTGAAACTCAATCATGAACAAATTTGTAGCTTTGTATCTTATAGTGATTCAATAAAGTAAACATTTTTTAAATAGATTAAAAATGAAGTCTGAAAGGGCTACCAGTGATAATTGAGTGGCTTAAAAATACAGGGTAATTTTTAATCAATTTAAATTTTACTGTAAAATAATATATTCAAATCAAATTTATTTTTTGGAAGAACCACTATTAAATGTAAATTGCAACACAACAATAATAATTTTAATACCAATAGTTGACATCAAAATATTCAGATCCTACTAATTCAGATCCCACTAATTCAAACAAGTAAGTTGAAAAATAAAATGATATATGAGAAAGTAAAATGTGCTAAAAAATATCCCTTAATTTGAAAAGAACTTATTTTGTTTTATTATTATTTGCAACTTCTCCCCTCCCTAACTCAATGGTTATTGCTGCTGCTGCTCCTACAACTACAATATCTGGGAGGTCTACACAGTTGCTCCCACTCTTATTGATGTTCTTAAACATTTTTTTAGTTGTGGTGTTCACACATGCCTAGTTTTACTGAGCTGGAATCTCACACCTTGTTGTCATGCCACTGCCTAGATCATGTGGGGGCAATGCTGAGGATCGAACTCATGTTCTTGTGTTTACATGACAGATGCTTTACTACTGAGCTTTTCCTGTGCCCAAAGGAATACAATTTAAGACACATACATGAAATGTTTAAAATTCTTTAAAAAAAATCAAGTCAAAGAAAGCATATGAATGCATTTACAACACTGAATAATGGGTAGGAGCAATAGTGTAGTGGGAGCAATAGTGTAGTGAACCCAGCAATATTGACCTGGGTTCAATTGCAGTAATTCCCATATGGTCCCCTGAGCACCTTCAGGAGTAAGTCCAGAGCATAGAGCCATGAGAAACCACTGAGCATCACCAGGTGTGAACCCCCAAAAAAACTGAATTAAAATCATAAAATCAAGAGGAAATGAATATATACCAAAATTATAACTCAGGATGGTAGAAGGAGTTCATTTAAGAACTATGTCTTGATTTAATAACAATAAATGTATTTAGAAATATAAGCTTGAAATTGGAAAAGAAAGAAGAATTCCAATATTACTGTGAGACTAAAAGTTAACTGGGATAGAGAAACACAGTTTCTAATGATACAAATCTGAAGTATGAAAAGAAAATAGACAGGCTCTTTACTAAAGAATTAACAAGTGTTTGTCCCCAGTTTTGAAATTAAACATGATTTTTATTTTCTTATTTCAGTTTAGGAGAATTTGCTCCATTTTTTTCAAAGTGCATATAAAAAAAAGAATTTTAACTCTTTCTATGAATACGCTCCCCTTTCCCAAAGAAGTGGAATAGCTCAAAATTCTCCTCCTGGGACACATCCCCTGGCATCACAAGCCCACTCTCTTAAGGATCGAACTAGGTGCCCTTCTCAGGAATGTGCTGATCTAGCTTCAGTAAGAGAGAGGGTGTGGGATTCTTTTCCCAAGACCAGGACAACAACTTGAAGTCAGCCAAGGTAGGAGTTTCCCGCCATGGAAATCAGCCAATGCTACAAATCAAGATCTCTCCCCATTTTACCCACCCAGGCAAGTAATTAAATATTTATCAAGCCTCCACCACTAATGTTCCCATATGTCTGTGCAAATACCATGATACAGTTTTTGTCATTTTATGCTAAACTGTACTACTTGCTTTTCTGTACCGTTAATTGGTGAACAACCAAGAATTAAGATATTTTCTCAGTTATCTCTCACCCCCTACCAAACAACACCAAGCAAGCAGCTGGTGGATGGAAAGGAAATAAGAATGGAATGGGGAAGACAGAGAGGGAGGAAAGGGAAAAAAAACTCTTACCTTATTAAAATGTAATGAATTTTGTCTGATTATCTCTA
The DNA here is from genome assembly GCA_021461705.1 of Cryptotis parvus. Taxonomy (NCBI): domain Eukaryota; kingdom Metazoa; phylum Chordata; class Mammalia; order Eulipotyphla; family Soricidae; genus Cryptotis; species Cryptotis parvus. Next base: position 4,578 of record JAJIBD010030395.1, read on the forward strand.
AATAACAGGCACAACCACTCATTCATTGGAAATGAATTTGTCCCTCTAAATCTGAGCAAGAGCAAGCTACACTCCACTCCTGATTCCTCAAATGAAAGAGCCTCAGACGGAAAATGCTCCTGTCTCCAATTGGGCCAGGAAGGTAGAAGAGGCTATTATTGAGAGAATGTCTCTTATTCCCAATTAGAATGGCAAATTCAGGTTGTGCTTAGCACTCGTGCTGAGAATAAGCAGTCCAGAGTCTGGGTGCTTCACCAACACATAGAACCTGAGAACACTCCTTGGTTCTCTATCATTTCATAGTGACCTACAGTTTTATATTCCTGCAAACAGACTGCCCACTCCAAGTGGAAAGCCATCAGGGTCAATTCCCTCAGGTAATTTCTCCCAGGACCTCACCTAGGCCCTTTGAGATGTTAATGCTGCCCAGCCAAGATCTGCCTGGGAAAAACCCCTGCAGAGTAGAGTGGAGAAGGGGCATCTGAGATGAACTGTATCTCAGAAGGCAAAGGCACACCAAAAGAATATTCTATAGCCAAGTATAAATTTCTCAAAACCTTCACAAAATTCTCATCTTTACTTCAAGTTGTTTTGTATATTAGCCTTTAGACTTATTAGAGAGCCATGCTTGCTTGCTTGGAGGCAAACAGCATTTTTCTCCAGTCTAATTACTTAGAGATCAACATGGCTAGGTGAATATACTGGTAAGATCTAGCTAGTCCTGCGATGATTGTGGCAATATAATAGAAAATATTTATACCAGCCAACATAGAATACATGGTAAGATATACTGCCACATTCAAACTGTCCTCCTCCTATTTACAAAGTGGCCTGCAGGAGGCAACTCCAGACTAAATGCACAGGCTCTGGGCAGCAGTGTGCTGAAACAGTGATCATATGCTGAGAAAACCTCCATAAATATATATGACTTAAAAAAGTAAGCTTATTTAATCTTTAGCCCTTTACAAAATGTTTTAGAGTTTCCTTTTCTCTTTTTTCTATTATAGCCTATTTGGTATTTTTTGGTAGTAATTTATCTAAGTAATATTCTCATTATGTTAATATACCCTAATATGTAATCATTAATATCTTATACATTAATATATAGACCAAGACCAGAAGATCTCAGAAGTCGAGAAACTTGTTAAAGTTAAACAACCCAAAACAGAAAAACAGTAGCAAACCTAACTGGTTTAGCCAGTTTTTTCTGATATATGCTAAAATACATTCACTAAGCTGTTCTTTCCATTGTCCTGTTCAAGTTTCTTCAGGTTGAAAATGCCAGTGTTGGTGTATGGTAACATCTCTTAGAGAAGACAAGGAAATGGAAACCACTAATTATTCAGTTGCCACTGTATTCACTCATTGATTCAACAAATATTGACTAAATGGTCTGCCAGGTACTCCTGTCCCAGCCCCGAAGGACATAGATGAATGAGACAAATACTTGACTTGTTACAATCCACTGGAAGAGTAGGACAGAAAAAAAAAGAAAAAAAATAAGCAATGCAACTACAGATTGTAATAGCACTTGCACAGGAAATGGAATGCATTTAGGAGGTACAGGAAAAATTTCTCAGAGGAGGTGACATTTAAATTAATGCAAACTGTGAGACAGGAAGAAGGTGTACCTGCAAAGGGCCAAGAAAGAAGAAAAGATAAGATCAGGGGGTTTTAGATGAAAGATGTGTTAATACATTCAAAGAACATACAGTAGATCTGCATGGTCGAGGAAGAACATGGGAATAGGGTCAGAGATGAGGATCTAGGCAAGCAGATGGAGCTTTGGAGTTTGATAAAGAACAGAGACCTTAATATAAGTGCAAAGTGCAGTTGTTGCAGCATTAGAAGCTGTAGAGATACACTAGCATTGTTCACTAAGATTTTGTGTGGAGAGGAGAGGAAGATGATACCCAGGCATCCTTGTTTGGGGGGCTCACAGGCAGGAATCGCAGACACCTGTTGACTAAATTCAACAAAATTTTTCAAACATGGATTCATTTGCCCAAAGGAAATGACCCAGACAGGTAAATTGGACACCCTGGTGATAAATTTCTCAGGAAGTCATAAAGCCAAGATGTGGTTTCTAGAGGTTGCTCTGGCCCCCCAAAAGTAACCCAAAGCCATGAAGGCAGGACCAACCCTGATGGAGATGCAGAAGCCGAGTCTTGCCAGGACACTGTTTGAATGCCAGGCTACCTCAGGAAAGAAGTTTCTAAGGGGAAAAAAGCCTGTCATAAAAACATTAAAGAATGCCCCAAAAATTAAAGTGTTTCCCTTTACAATGCCCTAACAACAGACTCTACAACTACATGGTAATCACCAGGCAGAAAAGTTTGGGAAAAACCCTATAAAATCAAATTTGCAATGGTAGGCAGTATACTTCCCTATTCTGGGATCTGTTACATCTCATTTGAAATATATAATTCCTTTTGTTTACTTTATGGGGTACTATTAGCTCTTTCTTTCACGTTCGCCCATGGGCATGTTGTTTGCTTTCTCCTTCTCTCTCCTTTCTCTTATTCTCTTAAAAAAAGAACTATAGAAATGATTCCTGTTTACTTCATTCTCTCCTGAAATTCTTTGCTGGGATGATAGACAATGAATCTAGGAAACTTGGATCAAGTACAGAGCTCACACTCCTTTTCCTGAAAAGAATAATTTGTTGCTCCAACCCAGGATCACAGCAACCCAAGGACTAGGATGGTGGGATCAAGGCAGTCCTGTACTGCGCACAGCAAGTGGTCCTCGGTACGTCTTGATGGCTGACTAATGAATCCACCTGGGAGTTCTTGCCATGCAGATTCTCATGGCAGGCATTACCAGTTGTGCCTCCTCCAGGCACTTTCCTAGGAGGATGGATCAAGCAGGCAGAGAGCACTACTCTCTCTTGATTGGGGCTACCATCTCCCTGACTCCCCACTTCTCCACTGACATCAGAAACACTTGGTATCTCCAGACCTTTCTCTTAATTCTAGCTGTTAAGTCTCAGATAAATTACATCACCTCTCAAAACTTCATGTCTTCATTTGTAGAAGCAGTTCAGCTGCATCTTCTCCAGTCTCCAGTAAATGTTTTACTCCTTGGTTTCTTGGAAAGGAAAATGACTCATCTGCTGGAAGTAGACCAGGTAGCTCCAGGCAGTTCCTTGGGCAGGGTCACAGCCAAGCTTGGGTGGAGTCTGAAAAGGGCCAGGGTGGAGATTTAGAAAGAGCTGGGTACCTGATTATTCAGTGCAAAGTCCCTGAGGCCCAGACTGTAAGCCTTCAGCTCAGGAATGTGGCTTAGGTGGGGTTGTTTAGTGATGGAAATAGCAGAGATGAGCAGAAGGCCCTGGAAGAAAGAACAGAGATGAATATTTAAATAACTGCAGGGTGGGGAAACATTGCTAAATTGGAAAATAAAAGACAGAATGAAAAATGCAACATTTGATGACATTTATTTACTTATTATAAAATAGTTTGACTTAGAAAAATGTAAGGAGACTTAGAGAGAGGGTACACTTCACAGAACATGATGCAGAGACTGTGCCAATAAGATTTGTTTTATTTAGAAAGTTGCCATATAAATCCAAAACAAATTCCTTTATAAATAAAGTAAAATGAGAAAAAGTTATTGAAAGTATTTCAAAGAAGACACATCAATGGGTCAACAATATTTTGACAAGATATTGAACAACATTAGTGATCAGAAATGTACAAGTAACTTGTATTTATAATTTTCTACATATCCAATTGATATGTAGACATTCTCTTTGGCCGAGAATGTGGAAAGATAGGTCTACAGCTGAATCTGAAGAAAACTATGTTCATGAAAAATGAACTAGTTCCTGAGGCCCCATTCACTCTCAATGGAACAAACATCTCTGAATGCAGCAGTTATGTGTACTTAGGTCAAGAAGTCAACATGATGAATGAACTAAAACCTGAGCTGCGCAGGAGGAAGAGAGTGGCATGGAATGCCTTCAAAGGCATCGAAGAAATAGCTAAAAGGACAAAAGAATCTCCGGCTCTGGGCACATGTCTTTGACTCCACCATTCTCCCTACATTAACATGTGCCTCAGAGACCTGGGCCCTACGAAAGCAGGATGAGAATGCTATTTGGGTCTCCCAGAGAGGAATCGAAAGAGCTATGCTTGGAATATCACCCCTCACTCAAGTGAGAGAAGGAATCCGGAGTTCTGACCTCCATCGCTATTCCAGAGTCAGGGACGCTGTCTTGTTTGCCAAGGCATCGAAAATCAGATGGGCTGGACATGTAATGTGATTTGGAGACAACCCTAGAGCCATTACCGACTGGATCCCACAGGATGTCAAAAGATCACTTGGCTGCCCACCTACAAGATGGTCAGACTTCCTTGTCAAGACCCTGAAGGAACGGTTTGAGGCTCTTCATATTCCTGAATCAACCAGATGCCATTGGGCTACATTGGCACGTGATAGGGTCCAATGGAAATGTTACTGGCGCCCGCTCGAGCAAATCAATGAATAATGGGGATTCAAGTGATCAAGTGATCCAATTGATGAACACTAAAACCCTACAGGAATAAACTATGGAATGTATGTCTATTGGGTTTCTTAGACATTCTGGTGGAATGTAACATGGCATTTCTATTTTGAAAGCTAACTAAGTTGTTTCTTCTAACTAAGCCAACTAAGTTGTTTTAAATATTTATAAATAATAAATATTTATGTTTAATTTATACATGTATATTATGATATACAGTCAAGGATATTATGAACTACCTACTTATAGTAGCAAAACATTTGGAAACTCATATTATGAACTACCTACTTATAGTAGCAAAACATTTGGAAACTCATTATCTGTTGCAGGACACCTAAAATCCTAGGCCTCTGCATTTGCCCTGGATTGCCTCCCTGCAGGTCACTTCATAGATAGGGGGGTAGTCTGAATGTGGCAGTCTTATCTGACCATGTATTCTGTACTGGCTGGTATAAATATTCTCTCATGCTACCACAATCATCGTGGGACTAGCTAGATCTTACCAGCATATTTGCCTGGCCACGTTGGATCTCTAAGTAATTAGACCAGAGAGAAATGCTGTTTGCCTCCAAGCAAGCAAGCATGGCTCCCTGGTAACTCAAAGGCAACTAAAATACAAAACTACCATGAAGTAGACGAGACTCTTGTGAAGGCTTGGAGAAATATTTAACTGGCATTAGCATTAGTCTTTGGTACAGAGACATGCCATCTCGGAAACCCCCTTCTCTACCCTATAAAGGCAATTCCAGGCAGATCTTGGCTCAAGATATTAGGTGAGGTGCTGGGAGAAATTACCTGAGGGCATTTGATCCTTCCTGCCAGGGCTGAAGTTACATTTAGCTTATAGCTTCTCCCAGCTCTGCTAGGAGGCTTTTAATTAGCTCTGGGTCCTTGTAAACAGCCAGATGGTATCCTGAAGTTGCTACATTTCTATAGAGCTATTTTCCCGTTTTCATCTCTAGATAGCCCAGCCCAGAATGGGCTGGGCTGGGGAGTTTGGGGGATTCCTAGCTATAAAATAAGCTGTAAAAAAGAAAGAAGCTCTCTCTTTTTTTTCCCCCTTTTTGCCATTTTGGCTTCCCTTGGTGTTTTGCTTCTCCGTCCTCTCCACTCTCTGTTGGGCCTCAACACGTGGTGGCAGCCATCTTGGCCTATACCTGGCTGGGGCCTAGCTGGGAACCCAGAGTCCGTAGGTTTTCCCTGCTCTTGGATTGTATATTGGAACCTGTGATAGTAAAGCCCTTTTAAAACTGCATCGGATTCCTGAGTCTTCATCCATTCCCTGCCGGCTCGGACGTAGAAAGGGAACTTCGCTTCCCGGCACTGTCGGGGACCCCGGCAGTGCTCCCTGACATCTGGTGTTCCTGGGTGGGCACCCCTGCAATTATCTATCAACAAAAAAGTGAACAACTGAAAATGTTATGTTTATGCAATGGAGTGCCATACAGTAGTCAGATGAATAAAGTCTAACGACATGACCTACAATTATAGCTAGTCAGAAATGTGGAAAACTAGTGAGTAGTGATATAGTAGCCTCAATAGTGAGGGTGCTACTGCCCTCCCTCTGTGGCTCACATTGATCTTACATTTGGGGGGGAAAAAATCTACCATGAATACTTAAACAGCATGAAAAACAGGCTTGCACTATGCACACCTCATAGACCTTAGCTCCTTACTAATTATCTCCTCTGGGGGTTCAGTCATTGACTTTGGACTGGGTTCTGAGTCATCTTGAATCTAGAGCTACAACAGAATATTGAGTCTTTTTCAGTCCACATTTCAATTTTGTTGCTTCCCAACAATCAGTACAGGGGTCCCCCTTCTCCTACTACCTACCTGTCTCATATTCACCCGCTAGAGAATTTTCTCTTCTTAAATCTTGAAGGGGATATGGCTGGTAATTCATCTTCTGGAGTTTCTTCCTGCTGGCAAAGGGGCACAGGTCTATCTAGATAAGGGAGTGAAATCTCCTGCTAACTTAATTTTAATAGGATCCAGACAATGATTTGTTGGGTTTTGAAATCACCAGCCTATTTCCACCCAAAAGGATAATAAAGCAATAGTATTTTTAGCCACATCTATCCTACATCAAATCTTGAATTGAATCGATGCAGTGTCATAGACTTGGATATAAGTCTGTAAGACACAGCACCTGGTTCTTCATATCCTATAGCTACATCAACAGAATAATTCGGGATATCTATACAGCATTTAGATTTGATACAACCCAAGTTGCTCCTTGAATGTCAGTAACTATATCTAATGCCATTGGTTTTGAAAGATTGTTTTTCTCACAATTTTTTATAAATGTTAGCAACATAATAAATATTTGATTACTAAATTACCAAAAGACTGAAAGATTCAAAAAAGAAAAATATCTTTTAGGATAATGAATGAGTTTTCTGTTTTAGAATGATAAATGATTGCAAAGACACTTATATAAAGAAAAGTTTTTTTCCTCTACCAAACACTTTCATTTAACTATATGCTGAATACTTGTGCACTACCTTGATTATATTATAAGTGAATAGATTTGTCATGAAAAGGATTGAGTACCTTTTTAAAAAAATTACAAGCCACAAATGTTTTAAAAAAAGTGTATCTTTAAACTCTGAATTCTACTTTCATTTTTAAAGAATGAACTAGAGAATGGAGCGATAGTACAGGAGGGCTTTTGTTTTGCATGCAGCCAACCAAAATTTAGTTCCTGCCTTCTCATATAGTTCCCCAAACCCTTCCAGGAGTGATCCTAATGAAATAAGGAGGGATTCCAGATAACAGTGATCATAGATTATGGAAGGCATATGAATGGATTTTTAAAAAAAAAGGAAACTAGCCATATTAATATATAGCCTCTTGTCAAGAAACTAATTGAATTCAGGGACTACTCCACAGATGTTTATGGTGCAGCTAGAAATAAATAGCCAAAACATAACAAACATGAGCAAACCAATTAAATGAGAAGAAGTTGCGATTGTTAAAATTATGCGTGGCCTTGGCTAAGTCACAGCATGCCTATACTTGGTTATAAGGACTTCTCAGTGCGCCTGTGCAGTGTTGGAGGAAGAGATTAACAAATGAATTAGCAAACAGAATAAAGCAAATTGTCCTTCCCTGTGTGAGTCAGTTCATCAAATCTATTCGCTGGTCTAAATAGGATAAAAGGCTAAATAAGAAAAAAAAATTCTATCTCTCTTTGAGCCTGAATGTCCATCTTCCACTTTAGACTCCAACTGTTTTTTACCCTGAGTGTGGAGTCTTCAGCTTACCAACTGAAATTCCCTGGTTCCTCAGTCTCCATAATTAAACGTACCAAGTTCTTATAATAAATCTGTTTTTAAGAGATGTATATCCTATTGATTATATTTTTTCTAGAAAATACACACTATTATAGGTCCCATATGTGTACAACAAAATGGCCAGAAAAAAAAGTCTTTATTAATTTTATCTGAGAAAAGTGGCTAAGAGAGCTGAAGATAAAAATCATACATATGCCTTTATGGAGTAGAATAAAAATTCAAAATTAAATTTTGAATAAGAATTTTCTTGTATATATGTGTAAAAGAAAAATCAATAGCTTCAATGCTTAATTAAAAATCTAATTTTTTAAATCATTTGTATCACTGTCTTCCCGTTGTTCATCCATTTTCTTGAGCAGGCACCAATAACATCTCCATACGTCCTGTCACATACTAGTGTAGCCCAAGGGCATCTGCTCCCTCCAGGAACATGAATGAAGAGCCTCAAACTATTCCTTCAAGTCATGGGAATGAGGTCTATAATAGATACTGATTTTTGGCATATCAAATATGACATGGGTAGCTTGCCAGGGTCTGCCTTGTAGGTGGTATACTCTCAGTAGTAGGCTCTCAGCTTGTTCATTTACTGGTGAACAGCAACAGGGAGAGATCAGCTTTTCTCTTGGGTGGAGCTCTGACAAACTGTGGAATCCGGATGTTGAAAATGACTGCCCTCGTGGTGTGGGGGTTCCTCTGACTTCTTACGAGGCTCTGTTGAGATGGTGGGCCAGGGCTAGAACCCGCCTTCCCTCCCGCGTGTCTCATAATCAGTTGAAGATGCATAATTGATAGAAAAATGCAAAATACTTGAATGGTACTATTTTTATGTTGTGGGTGAGGATTGGGACCACACCAGCTGTACTTAGGGCTTACTCTTGGCTTCTTGCTCAAGGATTCCTTCTAATGTGCTCAAAGGACCATATATAATATAACACCAAGCATTGAACCTGGTAAACTGCTTAGAAGTCAGGTGCCTAAACTTTTGTACCATCTCTCTGGTCCTTGGAGGTTTTTAAATAAACTAAAAAGACAAAGATAAAATGCTATACATTACTTGGAAACAATGTTAAAATGCCTTTTCCATGTATTTCTGAATACTGAAAGTCACTACTCACTATCATAGAAATTTAAAATTTAGAAATCAAAAAAGTAACATCTCTACACAGAGAAAGCCTGGTAGTTACATACTGTGTCATTTCATCTTTGACTTCTAAATAACTATTTGTCCAGGGCCAGTGATATAGTTCAGTCAATGGAGTACTTGTTTTGTATATAAGAGACCTAGGTTCAATTCGTGGAATTGCAAAAAAATAAATTAAAGGGAACCACAAAGGACTAGAGTGAATGCTTTGAATGACAGTGGCCTAAGTTTAATGCCCATTACCATAGGGTTCCCCAAGCATATTTCTGAGAGTAATTCCAGAGCATGGAGCTGGAATTATTCTCTGAAGAACTACTTGGTAAATAAATAAATTCAATTCTAATAAGCAAATACATAGATAAGTCAGCTATAAGGACCGAGAAATTATTACATAAAAAAAGACAAGTTCCAATGATGAGGCAGATAAAAAATTATGTTGCATCAGAAATGAAGTGTCAAAAGAATGAATGCATACCACCAGGACACAGAAACCAACTTGACTCTCACTAGCAACATCTGGAACAATTTAAACATCAAAATTGGACAATAACCCAGTGACCTATGAATATGTGATTTTGTGAATACATGCATAACTAATAGAGGCAGAACTTTATTAACTGATACAGTGCAAGAGGAATATGCTCCCGAATACTAAAACAAACAGAATGTTTGAGGTGGAGCAGTATAATCTCAGAACATTTGAAATATTTGAAATCCCTCAGATTTCAAATAGAAAACCAGCAACTTAATGGAGAAGAAGCCTAGCAGACATTCTGAAACTTCATGATCAAAGTCTGATCTCTGAGTAATGAACAAATGTATATCCTGTGTCTCCTGATTTGCATCTTGAGAAGCATACACCTTTACTTCTTAGTTTTCCTACCCTCAAATGCAATGAATAGCCTAAAATTTATCTTGAAGAAGTATTCTACAAAACTATCTTGACAACTATTCCCAAAAGACACATATATGTAAACAAATGTGAAAATGGTAGAAATTGATTAATCTTTTGCTATTAATTGATTTTGTGTCCTTTATAGTAACTATGTATATACAAATGACTATACACAAAATAAGTAGGAACTCAACAAAGTGAAAAACATCCTATATTGCTAGTGAAAGCATATAAGACACATATTAGACACAGGTACACCCGGCAGAGCAGAAACCAGCTTTCCCGTTGCACAGCTGCTGCCCCGGCCTCGCAATTTACCTCCAAATTACTGTAAATATTCTACGCACCCCTCTGAGAGAGCCCCAAAAAGTAATGAGAATATAGTGCCCGCATGGCAGAGCCTGGCAAGCTGTCCAATGCGTGTTCGATATGCCAAATCCAGTAACAGAAATGTTTATTTTCCTGACCCCGAAAGAGCCCTTAATATGGCAGCAGTAAGAAAGGCAAACAAGCAGTACCTTATAAAATTTCATGGCCATCCTAGGCTGCCAAAACGAAGAAGGACTAAAATGACTGTCTGTACTTTCAATGCACGTACGCTGGCATCAGAAGCATATATTGAGGATCTGATGCTGCAAGCGCAAAAAGATCAAGTACGCATCATTGGTCTGACTGAGACGAGGAGGCGCCAGTTGCATCATGCTGTATTTGACACTGGAGAAGAATTGTTCCTTGGAACATGCGACGAAAGAGGTGTAGGTGGCGTTGGTGTCCTTGTCAACACGAACATAGCCATCAACATTGATTCATTTGAATGCCTAACAATCCGAATAGGACGATTACACTTGAAGAGATGTGGCCCACTGACAGCAATTTCTATCTTCATTGTCTACGCACCAACATCCACATACAAAGAAAATGAAATTGAGAAATTCTACATGGAATTGGAGGAGTACTATAAAAAAAAGATCACACCTTCTACAAGACCATAGTCAGTGATTTTAATGCCAAGATAGGACCAAGAAGATCGGCTGAAGAACTCCACATCGGGACCCATGGCCTAGAATGGAACGAACAGGGTGAGAGACTATCTGAGTTCATCATGTCCACCAAGACCATTCATGGGAACTCACAGTTCCAGAAGGCTGAAGCGAAACATTGGACATGGGAATCTCCTGGCGGACAGTTCCACAATGAAATTGACCACATCATCTTCAATCGACAGTTTTGTCTGACCTATGTAGCTGTCGTCCCCAAATTCCAAACAGGATCGAACCACAGTCTCCTTCGTGCAAAATTCTACTTCCCACAAAGGGGAGAAAAGGCTGCAAAGTTTAAGAAGAGAATTCCCAGAACGACCACCAACTGGGAACTCTTTGGCACCATTGCAGCAACATGGGAAGATACCATCATTGATGACATCGATGAAGAATACAACCGACTGGTTCAGCACCTCCATGATTGTGCGAAGAATGCTGAGAGAAAGACACAAAAGGACGCTTGTCTTCAGAAACTTTTGAGCTCATTCGCCAACGTGGCAAGGCACGAGCCTCAGGAGACCAAATGCTAACTTCCAAGCTTGCTAAACGGTGCAGAGAAGCGATAAAAGAAGACCTCAAAGACAGAAGAGCAGAAATACTGGAAGATGCAGCAGAAGCCGGGAAAAGCATTCACACTGCCCGCCTGTCCTTCGCCAACTATAAGACCAAGATGACTGCCCTCCAACGCCCTGATGGATCTATCAAATCTTCGAGAAAGGCAATGGAGAAGATTATCCAGGACTTCTACTCAAATCTCTTTGATAGCCACATCCACCTGCCCACATGCCAAATTCCACAGGATGGATATGTCATTCCCAACGTTCTCCCTTCTGAAATCCGACATGCCATCTCGTCGGTAAAGAAGGAAAAGCACCAGGCCCAGACAAAGTCAGACCCAAAAATCTGGAAGAATCTGCCGTCGGTACTCATCAATACACTAGCTCGGCTCTTCACACGCTACCTGTCCAAATGCAAGGTGCCCTCCCAATGGAAAACCAGCAGGACAGTTCTACTGTTCAAGAAGGGAGACATTCACGACATTGGCAACTATCGCGCCATCTGCCTGTTGTCCATCATCTACAAGCTGTTTACACGAGTCGTCCTGAACAAGATTAGCAGAACACTAGATGAAGGACAACCATGCGAGCAAGCAGGCTTCTGGAAAGGATTCAGCACAATCGACCATATGCACACAGTAACCAAGTTCATTGAGGTTTGTAGGGAGTAAAAGATGCCGCTCTGTCTCACGTTCATTGATTTACAGAAAGCCTTTTGATTCTGTGGAGACTGAAGCAGTCATCGAAGCCCTAGCCAAACAGGGTGTTCAAACCCAATACATCAAGATCCTTCGTGAGCTGTATTATGGATTCACCACCAGGATCTCACCATTCTACAAAGAAGTGATCATTAATGTGAAAAGAGGGGTTCAACAGGGTGATACCATTTCACCAAAACTCTTCAGCGCCACCCTCGAGAACATCATGCAACAATTAGAATGGGAAGGAATGGGAGTGAAGATAGATGGTCGGCAACTACACCACCTCCGCTTCGCTGATGACATCGTTCTAATAACACCAAACATTAGCCAAGCAGCACAAATGCTGGCTGACTTTGACCGAGAATATGGAAAGATAGGTCTACAGCTGAATCTAAAGAAAACAATGTTCATGAAAAATGAACTAGTTCCAGAGGCCCCATTCACTCTCAATGGAACAAACATCTTTGAATGCAGCAGTTACGTATACCTAGGTCGAGAAATCAACATGATGAACGACCTAAAACCTGAGCTGCGCAGGAGGAAGAGAGCGGCATGGAATGCCTTCAAAGGCATCGAAGAAATAGCTAAAAGGACAAAGAACCTCTGGCTCCGGGCACATCTCTTTGACTCCACCATTCTCCCTGCATTAACATACGCCTCAGAGACCTGGGCCCTATGAAAGCAGGATGAGAATGCTATTCGGGTCTCCCAGAGAGGAATCTAAAGAGCTATGCTTGGAATATCATGCCTCACTCAAGTGAGAGAAGGAATCGGAGTTCTGACCTCCGTCGCTATTCCAGAATCAGGGACACTGTCTCGTTTGCCAAGGCATCGAAAATCAGATGGGCTGGACATGTAATGCGATTTGGAGACAACCCCTGGACTAGAGCCATTACCGACTGGATCCCACAGGATGTCAAAAGATCATGTGGCTGCCCACCTACAAGATGGTCAGACTTCCTTGTCAAGACCCTGAAGGAACGGTTTGAGGCTCTTCATATTCCTGAATCAACCAGATGCTATTGGGCTACATTGGCACGTGATAGGGTCCAATGGAAATGTTACTGGCGCCCACTTGAGCAAATCGATGAATAACGGGATTCAAGTGATCAAGG
>JAJIBD010030396.1:0-19053 GCA_021461705.1 Cryptotis parvus
CTTCCTTCCTTCCTTCCTTCCTTCCTTTCCTTCCTTCCTTCCTTCCTTCCTTCCTTCCTTCCTTCCTTCCTTCCTTCCTTCCTTCCTTGTCACATCCAGCAGTGCTCATGGCTAATTTCTGACTCTGTTGCCAGGAGTCACTCCAGGGATGCTCAGGGAAGCTTATGGGGTGCCATGGATCAAACTTTGCTAGCATAGCAAGGCAATTTCCTATGCATTCTCACTCTGGCTCCTGTGTGTAGTTATCCTGAAGGGTTAGAGATCAATGGCCTCCCACATGCTGGTGAAGACTTTTGATTGTGCTCTGTGGTGATGTTTTTTGGATTGTTCTTCAAGCCTACCTCCATCACAGGGGGACATGCCAAACCTACACTGGGCTTCATTCCAGACTTTGGGGAATAGAGTTCCCAAATTTGCATATTTGACAGATTGCCCTAGTGCAAATTAAAGCTGGAGAACCATTGCGTTGGAGAAAGAAATAATAATGCCACTAGGGTGCATAGTTTGGTCTTCCATAAGCACAGAGAAGGAAGACCCTCTCGACCTATGGTCTTACACTGCGGGGCAGCAGTTCAAAGATTCCGTGGTTTTCACTGGTTCACTAATTAGTTTTGTTTTCATTCTGGTTCATAACCTTATTCTGGCTCTGACCTCCAAAATGGTTTCAACTTTTCTTAAGGCGTTTGCCCATGTCTGAGCTACCAGTTGCTGCAATGGGAAGGACAGGTGGTTGGGCCAATGGGGCAGGGGTGTGCTCTCTGCAGGGAGACAATTACATGCTCCAAAAGGACAACCGTGGCCTGTCTAGGCAACAGAGGGGAACTCTTGTCAGCATTTTTGAAAGCTGGCGCCATGCTTGAAAGAGGTTGACGGGAGCCACTGATAGTTCTGGCTGAAAACAATTGCTTATGAGGAGGATCAGTGTCAAGCTCTGAAGTGAGCCATGCTCGGATTAGCACCGTCGTGGTAACAAGCAGAATAAGCAGGGCCGAAATGACATATTTAGTCAGGAAAGAGGCCTGTGTTTTTGGGGAAAGAATCTGAAAGGAAACACGACTTGGATGAGAAGCTCTGGCTCCTTGCTTGTCTGATGTAAAACATAGAAAATAAACTCCCCAAAGTTCACATTTAGCTGATGGCGCACCCCTGAACCAAGTTACGTGTGTAGCATCTGTATTTCCTCGGTGAATGCCACCTGTACTTTTCTGGGCTGTTGTAGCCGCTCCACCATCCATGCGCTGTGTGTTCTTAGAAATTAGAGAGCCACTTAGCTCCAGAGTTCCCAAATGTGGGTCCTGTGACTTCCCTACAGCTGGGTGGAACATACAGGGAGCCACTACACTGCTCTGTGTATAAAATGCACTGTACACCTTTGTTGGAGGACATGTTTAGCTAATCTGGGAGTTTTGTTGTTTTGCTCACTCCCAGCTTAATCTTATTTAAGCCAAGGTTCATTCTAATGAGATCTCTCTTCTATGTAAACACTGCTAGAGGGTGTGGCAGTTACAGAAGTCACCTTGATTGAATAACTTCTGACTTATACATCTACTAAGACTTCTATGTTTTCTAGATTGGGCACAGCTCACTCTTTATACCCACTGCACCCAGCGTGGGACAGTTAGAATTTACCAGGAGACTACCACCCTGGCTACGCTGAGACTATAGGAAGACTATAGGAAGGATCATACTAGTTTGCTCTAAGCAGGCGAGTATGACCCTTTCAGTACATGAGAACAAGATACTCAGAATCACCCTGGTGCAGATAATAATAAGGACCTTGTAGGTACCATCTAGATTACATGAAGCTCATGAAGTTAAGATGTATTACTTTTATATCAGCCCCCTCTCTCTCCAGTGTTTTACATAAGAGATAATCTCGGGATTAGTCCTTGGTGTAACCTTTGTTTATACCTACAATAGGGTGTGGCACTACACTCTGTTTAGGGTTCTTTGTTGGCATGACAACCTCCCGATTGGATTACTTTGGTGTATATAAGGGGGCTGACTTGAGGCCCCTTCACCTTTACCTTTTGCCTTTTGGTTCCTCAGCCTTCAGCTTTTTGGCTCCTCGCGGCTTTTGGCTTTTGGCTCTTTGGCCTTTTGCTCCCTTCTTCTGGGTAGGACTCAGCTCGGGTGAGATCCTCTCTCTTTGGTGGGAGACTTAGGCTCTTTTGTATGGTCTAAGTTCGGACCAGAGCTAAAGTTTGTTCATTATATTGGAGTGCTGTGGAAGAGCTTTTGTACTATTAAAAGCCATTTTGGAACTGCACCGGACTCGTGAGTTTTCATCTGTTCTCGGCGTCCTCGGAGGTAGAAGACAACCTCTGTCCTGACACTGTCAGGGGACCCGGCGGCGTTCCCGACACACTTGGGAACTCAGGTCACACTGCTCTGTGTATAAAATGGACTGTACACGTTGGGAACTCAGGTCACATTGCTCTGTGTATAAAATGGACTGTACACCTTAGGCACTCCAGGTCATGTTTCTCGTGTATAAAATGGATTGTACACCTTGGGAACTCAGGTCACATTGCTCTGTGTATAAAATGGACTGTACACCTTGGGAACTCAGGTCATGTTTCTCTGTGTATAAAATGGACTGTACACCTTGGGAACTCAGGTCACACTGCTCTGTGTATAAAATGCACTGTACACCTTGGGAACTCAGGTTTCACCCCCCCACCCCCTCCTGAGTAGGGGTGTCTCCCTGAAGCTTTTTTGCAGTGTTAGTGCTGGTTTTGCTTAGTGGCTGTGGAAAAGAAATGAATGAAAGGGGCTACTACCCCCTTTCCAACCTTTGCTTTCTTTGTTTGCCATCCATAGCTTTTAGCTCCAATATGATTCCCATATACTAACTTAGAGCTTCAGCCCAATGCTCTGGTTCCTTCAGAGGCAGAGTTTCCTTCTCTTCACTCCAATTGAAAGCCTCCAGTTTAAAGCCTGTGCTAGCCAAACAAGATTCTTGGATGGGGCCTTTTCCTTCCTAGTTCTGGGTAGGAGGGAAGAAATGGAAATTAGTTGTCCTTTTCAGTCAAACCTTCATGAGTCTCATATATAAAATATAGAAATATGTTTTCTTTAAAACTTAACTCATGCCTACTCAAAAAATTTTGCTTGTGATATGGACTTCTGGATTTTGTTAGGTTATTTTGTTCATATTAGATTAATAACCGTATTATGATCATGATTTCCCGTTGTGGAATCGTGTAGACTCTTACTCCTCCATCAGTCACGTTATGGATGTCACCAAAGGCAAGATTGCTATTGTGGTCGTGGCATTCCAACAGCTGTACTTGTCTTAATTTAGGTGTAAAGTGGCCTTCGATGTTTTTCCCTCTTCCTCTTAAAAGCATTCTTTAACGAGACCCTAAATGCACAATTGGAATAAGTTGTGTAGTTTGTAATTGAAACCGGAATCCAGATGAGTTGTTTAACACGTCCTCACCCAGGCCTCCTCTTCTCTAGGACAGGGGTAATATTACATTACTCTGATGCTCGTTTTTTTCCAGCTGTATTGTACAGAGGAATGAAAGCTCCTTTAAGCATTTCCAATTCCTCAAAAGATAAAAAATTCCTAGTAACCCAGGGTATTAGCTGACATCTTCATTCATTGTTGGAAAATCTTTCAAAAAGCAGTTTATCCAGAGGTTGAAAAAGAGACATCATGTTAAAAGCACCCATTTAGGTAGCTCTTGAAACTTACAGATGGGAATCACTTCCCGGAAGGTTACAGAGTGTGCACTAAGAGCAACTCGCAGCAGAGAAATGCTTAGCGCAGCTCCTTGCAGCCGCC
This sequence comes from Cryptotis parvus, assembly GCA_021461705.1. Lineage (NCBI taxonomy): Eukaryota > Metazoa > Chordata > Mammalia > Eulipotyphla > Soricidae > Cryptotis > Cryptotis parvus. The sequence continues at coordinate 3,794 of JAJIBD010030396.1, forward strand.
ATCTGAGGTGGATCCCGCTCCCACCACCCACCCTACTGTTGCTCAACTGGTGAAGCGCCTGCCCAGGGCAGCAGGGGGCAGTTTGCAGATCCAAGGCCAGTCTCCTGTTGGAGCAGCAAGCAGGCAATCCAGCCAGGAGACCACTAATTGGCTAATTTTGCTTCTAATGTTTGGTCACTGCTTGGCAGGCCCTGTTGTCACTTAGGTGGTATTTACTTGAGCTCATTTGGAGAACTGGCGGAGCTTGAAGTTGTTTTTTAAGTGTTTGGTGTCATTTTTCTAGTGGTTCCAACCTAGGATTACCTCCTATCTTTCCCTTTGTGTTACTCTCAATCTCGACCAATTCTTGTCCTAGTATGTGTAGCAAAGGGACCTCCAGTGTCTCAAAAATGTCTTCTCTTCCCTAACTTCAGATTCTCCTGTTTCAGGTGGAGGGAGGATAGCTGGGAACTTAAAATTAGCACCCTGTTTAAAGAGGATTAGCTTTAGGAAGCCTCTTTTATTTATTTTTTATTTTTTTATTTTTTACAATTACAAAGATATACAATTTTAAAGTTCATATTTGGGTTTTGGTCATACAGTGTTCCAGCACCATCCCCTCCACCAGTGCCCATCTCCACCACCAACATCCCCTGTTCCCTCCCCCTTCCCCAGCTCACCTCCATGGCAGGTTCTTTATTTCTTTCCCTTTCTCTCTCTTTTTCTCTTTTCCTTAGGAAGCCTCTTTAAACAAGGCCTTTGACCCTAATCTGTCACCGAGTTATATTTTCAGCTTTCTAAAGTCATCCTGGGTCTCCAACACCAAAGAAAGCAACTCCCAAGTATCTATGACAATTTGGACTTCCGGCATTTTCTTCTGAATTGTGTGTGTGTCTATTAGTGTATGTGTGTGTGTGACGTACATGTGTCCTAATATGTGTGTGTTTCTAAGATATTTTGTTTCTTTGTAAAATATACTCAAAATTGCTGAACAAAATGAGCTCATAGCTCGATTCTATATTTGATTTTTCCATTTAATGCCTGTTGCCCCTGTGTCAGGGAAGCCGCTCAAGTCCCCCAACAGTGTCAGGACAAAGTTCTCTTCTACCTCCAAGGGCGCCGGGAACAGATAAAAATCCACGAGTCGATTGCACTACCAAAAGGCTTTAATTGTACAAAATGCTCTTCCATAGCACTCCAATATAATGAACAAACTCTAGCTCTGGTCTGAACTTAGACCATACAAAGAACCTAAGTCTCCCACTAAAGAGAGAGGATCTCACCCGAGATGAGTCCTACCCAAAGAAGGAGCAAAAGGCCAAAAGCCAAAAGCCGCAGGAGTCAAAAGCCGAAATCTAAAAGGCCCAAAGTGAAGGAGCCTCAAGTCAGTCCCCTTATATACACCAAAGTAATCCAACCAGGAGGATCATGTCAACAAAGAACCTAAACAGAGTGTAGAAGAGCAGTGCCACACCCTAGTGCAAATATAAACAAAGGTTACACCAAGGACCAATCTCTTCTTCTGAGATTATCTCTTATGTAAAACACTGGAGAGAGAGAAAGAGGGGCTGATATAAAGTAATACATCTTAACTTCATGAGCTTCATGTAATCTAGATGGTACCCACAAGGTCCTTCTTATTATTATCTGCACCAGGGTGATTCTGAGTATCTTGTTCTCCCTGTACTGAAAGGGTCACACTCTCCTGCTGAGAGCAAACTAGTATGATCCTTCCTAGTCTTCCTATAGTCTCAACGTAGCCAGGGTGTTAGTCTCCCTGGTAAATTCTAACTGTCCCACGCTTGGTGCAGTGGGTATAAAGAGGAGCTGTGCTCAATCTAGAAAACATAGAAGTCTTAGTAGATGTATAAGTCAGAAGTTATTTAGTCAAGGTGACTTCTGTAACTGCCACACCCTCTAGCAGTGTTGTACATAGAAGAGAGGTCTCATTAGAATGAACCAGTGGCTTAAATAGAGTAAGCTGGGAGTGGGCAAAACAAACAAAACTCCCAGAATGGCTAAACCTGTCCTCCAACACCCCTAGGTGTTTTTCTATATCTTTAGGACTTTGTCGCTTTACACTTTACATGTCTTAGCCACACTCTCTTCGACAATGTACTCAAGCCCAACACTGTACCTCAAAATTTAATCCTCTTCTAGACCTGAAAGGAGTCTCCCATTTGTCAACCCTCAAGTCCTTAAGAACATCCTAACTGATTATTCTACTCCTCTTTAACACAAACTCCTTGTGTGAGTGCTTCACAAGAAAGAAGCATCATTGTCTTCTTTCTCTTTCCACCCTTTGTTAGGAAGTGTCCTGTAATTCATTATAGGTTTCCCAACTTTCATTTGTTAAAGGTTTCATGAAGTCCTATTTCTTCCCGATGACCATTTAGTTGTTGGAGGGGATGCAGCTGGCGTGTCACCCCAGGGCACATATCTATTTCCTTTATTCCAGCTCCTCTGCTCTCACATTTAAAAGGTTTCCTTTTTTTTTTTTTTTTTAAGTATTTTATTATACCACCGTGAGATATACAAATAAAAAAGATATACAATTAAAAAGTTCATGTTTTGGGTTTTGGTCATACAGTGTTTCAGCACACCGTCCCTTCCCTTGTGCCCATCTCCCACCACCAACATCCCGGTTCCCTCCCTTCCCCAGCCCTGCCCCTGCAGGTTCTTTATTTCTTTCCCTTTCTCTCTCTTTCTCTTTTCCTTCCCTTCCAGACTATGGATTACAGAACATACATTAAAAGGTTGTCATTTGTATCTAAAGGTTTCTTTAAATTCCTATTTTCCTGATTCCTGTCCCATGGGATGAGTGACTTTCCTGCCTCCCAGATTTCAGTCCTCTCAGCCTTCAGTATCAGATGTTGTTTTTGTGCAGCTTCGTTTACTCACTCCTAGGGCACCAGGTACTTGAGATAATTTAATTTTCTCCTAGTGATGAGAGCTCTGGTTTACAAATGGCAAAATGAGGTGCAGATATATTCCCCAGAACAAATTAGAGGCCTGATTAGGCATGGAGTTAATCTTTAGTGTCTGAGTTGTTTGGTTACATTCCCTAGATCTCCTCATTTCTTTTAGATACTTTTCTGTACATACACAAAGGAGAGGCGCCATTATTTTTGGTGGTGGTGGTTCATGTTCTGCCCCATTGCCCCTGCCATTTGGTGAACATTTTACAAATGCATTTGATGAAAATGAAAACCTCACGTTACATGGAGCAACAACATTTGAGCCTTCATCTAATTTTAAAACTTCTAATAGACTCTCAGAATGTGATTTATTTCTCAGAGGGAATTAATTTTATTAACAGTCAGTTACGGTCATTCTCAAGGATAAGATAGAGTCATGGAAACCCAGTTCCTTTGAAGTTATCCATATTAGTGGATGTTTGGGGATGGTTTGTGTGTCGGGGGTAGGAACTGGGGCTGATCTTGGAGGGGAAAAACAAAACTGTATGCATCCTAGAGGAAATGTTCATAGCTAAATTTGAAGTTAAGAGCTCTTCCCTGAGCTCAAGTTTCACTGAAAACCCTAAACCTGGGCCAAATTCAGCAAAAGGCTGATTTGTGGTTGTGATCCTTGAGGGACTGAGCAAATTTGATAGTTCATCAGGATTGGTTTCTGGGGACCTTGGGTCAGTTTGTGGGAGAGAGTCTGTGTCCAATTAGAGTTTGATGTGCACGGAGAGTTTATTTCTCCTCTAAAGAACCAGTTAGGCTTCCACGAAGATGCCACACGTATCACGCAGAGACACAGACGCAAACATACACACACATGCAGGCTCATACACTTTCGCTGAGTTTCATATGGTTTGTAATTGGCGAGCTTTTTCAATTACATTTTGTGTAGATGTTTTCAGGCTCAGAGAATTACTTAAAAAGGGTGGGGGGGGACTTTTTTGTGGCAAGAAGTTCAGAACCCCAGACGAGGCTGAGAATGTTCGACAGCCTCCCCAGGCTGTATCCACCCTGGTTTTCTCTTCTAACTACTCCCCCTCTGGGAAGGGAAGGGTGATCATCCCCAAAGCACTCACCTCAGAAATCCAACTTAAAGAAACGTTGCTGACATGTAAGTGATTTGCAAATGCTAGATTTGGAAAAGCCTAATGTGACTTTCAGATATTGAGCACGTCCCAACGCTCATGCAGGCTTTGCTCTCTAGCATTCCTTTTTCTATAAAGTGATTATATCTGCCTATGTATCTTGTCACCAATCAAATCATTGCTTCTTGTTAAAAAACAAGATGAGGACAAGGCTGTATTCCTTGCATGGGGAAAAAACCGTAAGTGGATTATTTTGGAAAATTGATTTTGAGATCTGTCTGTGATGAGAGAGAGGGAGAGAGAGAGAGGACAAAGCTAAATCACCACTTTTGTGCTATAAAGCCTTTATTGTAGCAAAATAAACTCAATATTCCTGAAAAGGATGGTAGAAAAGAATTAGACAATTGCTACTTCTACAAAACACCATGAATAGTAATACCTCACCCCCCAAAAAAAAAACTATAAATAGTCCAAAATGGGTGTAAAATCATTTCCAGGTAGCAATTAGATAAGGAGAATGCACAGAGGTGGCATCTTTCTCCCTCCTGATTATCAGGCTCATCCTCTGTTTAGACTCTACCACACTTCTATACACCTAGCAAGAAGATTGAATTCTGCAACATGGTTGACATCTTAAAGGAAGTTTCAGTTACATGTTAGGAGTTTGTTAGGAGGTTGACATCTTAAAGGAAGCTTCAGTTTTATGTTAGGGAGATTTTCTATACTAGAGGGAAGATGGAGGGGAGGCATGTTATGTTTCAGAATTCATATTTTAAAATAAAAATCCTGTATGTCTGGAAATAATTGAGGCCCCATATGGTATATAAATCACTGAAGGAAAATCCATATAAACAATCGAGATAGCAACCGAGAAACAGATTAATGTAAAATAATATAATTCTATGACACATTGGCTTCTGCCTTCTTTTTTGGGTAATGAAAACATATGTTTGTGTAGTCCGGTTTCCAGGACATTCTCTTTTAAATGTCTTCTAAAACATTATCTTATCTCTGCTCACGATCCTCTTAGCCTGTGTCCCATGTCTGGGATAATGATGTGGATGCCCCAAGATCCAGAAAGCACTATGTTAGCCACACAGTGTTCAAAACTGTTCATCGGACGGAGACAGCGGCGTGTGCATATTCTGTGGTGCAGCCATAGAAAGGACGGTGGAGGGCCTTTATATTGTCTGATAAAGCAGCTCTTTGAAACCTTGCTGCCTGCCCTTCACATCCTGTCACGCAGGACAAGAAACGGGACAGGCCCTCTCCCCTTCTCAGTTCATCGACCTGCCATACAATACAACAAACCTGCTTTTTCAGGGCCCTCTGAATGAAGGCAGCTGCCTGCAAGGAAAATTTAATTGGATTTCTTTGAGAGTTGCAAATCCAATGAAAAAATTATGTAAGAATGCTATGATTCAGTTTCAGCATGCACTTGAATAACAATATATATATATATATTTATTTATAACTAAAATTCTTTCAGAAATAATACAAAGTAGTTTTTTTAATGAAAACATCTGCGCCAGCACTTTCCGTTTAAGTGGGTCAGGCAGCCCAACTTCATCCAGGAGACTGTGTACTGTGAAGGTTTAGTGTCATTGTCCCAGCTTAGAAAGAGATTTTAAATGCACAGATTGCAAAGCATTTAAAGAAGAAGGTATGAGGTTTCAAAAGCACATGGTTTTGGCTTTCTGGAACAATAATGTTGTCTTTAACAATGCCCCCTGCTTTGAAGCCGTGGATGCATTCTTGCTTCACGGAGAGAAGGAAAATGTCCATTCTTGTTCTCCATTCTCTGGAGCATCTTTGTGACACTTAAGATTAGTCTTCTGTAGATGTTTGGCATGTCCAGACTGGTTAAAATGACACACAGGATTATTTCTAGTTTCCTCCCTGGAAGTGGGCAAGTGGGTAGGAGTTGTTTGGGCTCACTCCCTTGGCATTCTTTACTAAGTTTCTCCCCCACAGGCAGCTCCATGCCTCCCTTTTGAGGATACACAGAGCTGTTTAGGGAAGTTCAAAGGCGTTTAATGCGTGTCTAGACTGTCCAACCCCATACCAAACCCCTACGTAACTGTAGTACAAGGTAGCAGCTATTTGAGGCTCATTTCCTTTACCAGAGCTTATCCCTTTACTTATCTCTCTTTTGTTCATGAAATCACACTTTTCCCCCACTGCCTGAAATATATCTTCTTTTACAGTTCAACTGAGAACTCATACTCATTCTTCAAATATCATTTCTTCTGAAAGGCCCCTCTTATACCCAACCTGAAATAAGTGTTTTTTCCTGTGCTTCCATCACACCTTTTTGAGTATATACTTCTCCAGTAGCCTACACACCCACTGTTGTGACTTTATTTATGTGCTTGCGCCCTCCTCAGGTAGTGAGCTGGATTCAAAGCCATTCACCATATTTATCATGATATCGTCAGTACACTCTGAAAAGGAACTTAATAGATAGTTCATAAGTGCAGGAATGAATTGTTGAGTGGATAAAGGAAACGATAGGTACTAGCCCTTTCTTTATATGCAGACCCCCTCAAAGAAAACCCAGCCAAAGAAGCAATCATAAATGAAGGATTTTATATTTGTGAATCGGATTCCGTGCTGAATTTTGTGCAGAAGTGATGAAAATATCACTATTTTTTATGTTTAAACGATATTCCTAAAAACTATATATGGTGGAAAGCTTTTAAATACATGTATAAATTGGTTGAACGGGGGCAACCCAGTAACCAATCACTTGGTATTTGCTTGATGGCTCATAATAATAATAGTATTTGACATTAATGTGCTTTGCAGTTTTTCAAAATACTTTAACATTCTAGTTCTTATATTTATTCAGAAAACATTTATTGAGGCCTGCACATGTTTCTAATCACTCCACTACTGTGTGCTACATTAGGAGCAAAATAGGCCTCATGGAGTTGACTTAGATCCTTGAGTGGAGGAGACAGCTCTTAAAGAGAAATAAATTAGTTGTACAGACGCATATTTAACCGCCCGTGCTGAGTAAGTAAAATGAGCAGAATATAAGAAAGGGGATCAATTATCTTCCTGGGAGTTTTATACTTCCGTTAAGATGGCAAACAAGATCTATCATGATAAGCCATCTTTAGGCCTGCACTGGACAGTTTGCAATGGCTAGCAGAGTAAAGCCCAATTTAAAGTTCCAGTTTTCTTGCTTCCGTAGAGTTAGACACGGAAGAATGTATCTAGAGTGGAGATCGCAAGCTCCCAGCCCAGGGCACCCTGAAGTAGAGGAAAGAAGTGCCGGCTGTAGACAGCGCCCCAGCGCACACAGTTCTTATGAGAGGGAGCGTGCCACCAGGAGACTTGGTCATCAGGTAAAGTATGCTTGTTTTCGTGTGAGGCATGCAAGGAGGGGGGCAGTGTTGAAAAGATTGCCCCCAAGCTGCCTTCTGAAAGTGCTGTTAGAGACCTGTGGAATCTTTATCACATGTGCTGGATGTTTCCAGTGTGTCAGGTAAACTAACGGATGACAAGCATGGCAGTAACTTATAAGAGAGTCGTGTTGGCTTGCGGAAAAAGGAACATACTCAGATTGCCCAACTAGGGGTGAAGACTGTAATCGCGAAAGCGAAAGCTGAGCCAGGCATGATTTGCCATCATTAGGAGTTTTCTGCCACCCGATTTGCAGAGACTGGGTGCTTTGGCCACACATTTAGCAGTTACCATAAGTGGAGTTCTTCCTTTTTATAAAAAAAAAATTTTTTAGTTACCTTTGCTCTTAACTTCGGTGCACAAATATAAAGGGGATTGCAGGACAATCAGGTTGTTGCAAAGTAGGGTTTAAACTTTAGGAAAAACCCTTCTTCACATGTGTGCATAGAGCCTCACGTGACTCCCAGCACCCACTCCCTCTCCGCAGGATCTGCACTTGTGCATCTAGAACAGTGTCTGGCTGGTGGAGAGAAAAATGGATATTCATTTTCAGTAACCATGGAAAAGAAAACTTGGTCCAAGAGTGCTCTTTTTACCATGGGAGGCCAGCTTTGTTGCTAACATTCCTAATCTATCTTTTCAGCGAGATTGAGACAGGGATAATGATGCTTTTTGCCGGGGGTCATGAGGAGGCTGGTGCATGGGGAGTAGTTGAGCATTCACAGGAGGAAATGCTATTGCAGGCGTTGTAAAACAGCTGCCAGTCAAGCCCTGTTCCAGCGGTTTCCCAGACCCTCAGTTTTTGAAAATCCACTCATAACTTTACTGACAAATTCTCCTTTGGGAAGTAAACTTTCCAAGTTCAGTCTCTCTCTGCTCCACTTCAGGGTCCAGCTCTTTATGGAAAATTTGTGCCCAATCCCAGCATCACTATAGTCAAGTTGGAAAAATAGAAGGCACAATATACTTTCCTTCTTTTGACTTGAAAGAGATGGTCAGCGGGGTGTATCCCTTGAGGTTGCTGTCTTGGTAATGGAACTTGTTTCTAAAAGTTCCAGAGCATGGCTGTGATCCTAATGATGATTAAAAAGAAGAAGAAAGAAAAAAAAGGCATCAGCAGTTTCAGAGATGTTGGATCAATGACAGAGCCCCAATGAAGTGAATATTGCCAAGGGGAATGGGAAGCAAATGAGGAGAGGTGGGGAGGAACTAAAACAACCAGAGAAATGATATAACAGAAAATAGTAATTGAAGGGATTTCTGATTCAGGAGAAGAAAATTTCAGACCACAATAGAAAACAACTTGTTAGGGTGCATACTTTGTCCAGGTGCAAGAAGGCCATTTAAAAATATTTTTAAAAATCCATGTTCAAACAGATTTTTTGTTATGTGTATATTTGGTTGGTTGGGAGTTGATTGATCTTGCTGTGATCAGGGCTGACTCCTGACTTTTTGTTCAAGAACTACTCCTGGTTAGGTTTTACAGGGGGAAGCGTATGGGGTGCTGGAATTGAACCCAGGATGGTTTTGCATAGCGAGACAAACACCATATCTGCTGTGTTGTGCTCCTTCCTTTACAAATGATTTTATTAAATACAAATAATAAATATCTATGAGAGGCTGGAGGCTTGAGGGACAGGCATAGAAATGATGAAAAATACAGAAAGTTGAAATGGTGAGAAATATACATATCACCAGAAGATTTGGTTAGATTTGCTTAGAGTGTTAGGTGAAGAAAAGAAAAATCTGCTTAGTGAAACACACAGCTTAAAGGGAAAGAAGTGACAAGTTGCAGTTTGGTAGAAAACATTTATAAAATATGTATCAAAGATCTTTATATAAAATATACAAAGCACACCACAATTAGAAAACAGTCTAAGAAAATTGCACAAAAAAAAACTGAACAGACCTCACTAAAGAAAACATACCTGACAAGTAATTCTCCGATTCTTAGTATCATATCTCATGACCAACAGGAATTACCAATTAAATGAGGCTAGCTCGCACACCTGTTTGAAGGACGACTAAAATCAGAGCGCCCAAGCACCAAGAAAGACCAGGAAGAACATGGAGCGGGCGTTTGATGTAGCTAGGTGAGGAATGCAGAATGGTGCATAAAGTCACTCAGAATAACACTCTACAGCCGTTCTTACAAAACTGAACATTAACTTTTGTTAGATGCTTCAGCAATCATATTTCCTTATTTATCCAAATAATTTGAAAACTTACATCCACACTGAGAAACAACACAAGAATGTTTATGGCAGCTTTATTCAGAATTTCTAACATGATCACTGTATCACTGTATCACTATCTTCCTGTTCATCATCAATTACCGAGGAGGCCCCCAGTAACATCTCCATATGTCCCTGTCTCATGCTAGTAGAGGCCCTGCGCGGCAGGGACCTGGCAAAGCTACCTGTGTTGTAGCTGATATGCCCAAATACCAGTAACAATTATAGACTTCATTCGAATGGATGAGGCTCTTTATGTTCCTGGAGCAAGCAGATGCCCAATATTATAAACAACCTATTAGTTGTAGGTAAATGGAAGAACGGACTGACCATCCGTAGTGCTAGAAAGAATAAGCTATCAATCCATAAACCAAACAATAGGAATCTTAACTTCAAAACAAGAAGTACCTTACATCTAGATTCTCAGTGAAAGAAGCCAATCCAAGAATGGAATATAATTCACAGCAATTTGGAAAAGACAGCACTTCAGCTACAGAAGAAACTGGGAACTCTACTTTTTACTCAGATTTTATACGGCCTAAATGTCTCCAAATAAAGGATTATTAATATTCAGGAAACTCCTATTATGAAAATTTAGCTACTAGATTAAGAAAATAAATTACATAGCCAAGAAAAACCTCTCTGGATTGGCCATAGCTGACGACTACACTTCTGTCCCTCCAAGGCGTTCCCAATGGCCACCACATTACCTGAATGCACAGGCTGTTCACAGTCTCTGCTCTTTAGCAGGGAACCAAGGACCACAGAAGGGTAAACCGATTAGGCCCAAAATTGAAAGTTGAAAGTGAAGGGGAAGGGCTGAGATTCTAGTCTTCTGCTTTTGGTTATACTAACCCCAAGAAATGTGCTTTTTCCGAGACCTTAGACCCTCAACGTCATTTCCAAGAAATTTCATAATTAAGAGGAAGGGGAAGCTGGTGTTTTTTTTTTTTTTAGCTGGGGCATGCTAAAATCACTGAGGTGCTTGAAAACTATGGGGTGGAAGTGGGACGAATAGGGAAGCCATGGAAAAATTCATCAACTGCGGGACCTCAAATCTATTGGCGTGACAGGTGGAAACGAATCCGGGCTGGAATCCGTCTGGACGATCCCCCTCTTAGTACTAATTAGCCGGCTGTGGATGGCTGACGAGTTCTGGCATCATGGCTTTCCCCGGTCTTGTGGATTAATCTCATCATTTGAAGGAGACTCCCAAGGAATTGAAGCCTAAATATAACTCCCCCAGTGACTGTTCCAGAGATTCAAACTCTGCATAGGGCAAATGACACTCTTACAGACTCTCCAGACTATTAAGGATGAGAAAGCATTTCCAGACTTACAAAATGGCAAGCTCTTGGCCCACCTCATTCTACAGATTAATCTAGTGGCGGGTGGTAGGATGAAAGGAGCTGGCGCCGGCCTTTGGCAGCTAACTTACGAATTGTGCCTGCTTAATCCAGCAGAAACCACGCCGGTGGGCTGCCCGAAGAAGAATTAACTCCAGCGCAAGGGGTGAGCTCAGCGCAGTTATGATACCAGTTGAGATGCTTAGCCACTAATTTGTGTGAAGCCAGATCTCAGACCACTTTTACTCCAAAGCTTGTTCCATTTTCAGTCCAGATTCAGACCTTATCAATTACCCAATCCAATATCAACTTAATAGAATACTCAAATCTTACATGATCAGTGATGGATGTTTGGGGATTCAAAGAGAAAAACAAAGGCTTAAAACACAAGAGCCCCACCCAAATCCACTCTTTTCTGGTGGGCAAGACTGGGAGTTCTTACCGCCGGGAGTTTCCTACTATTAATGTTGACATGGGAATTTTAATTTATTCAAAGAGACTGGGGGTTAAATGCGGGTTGAGAACATTCAGCAGGCAGTACTAAGGACTTGGGAAATAAGAGAGTATAGCATTTATGGGTCCACCACTCCAGATTGCTCCACAGCTACTATATAGTACTATTTTTGTATCCTTCTCACCACCATTTTACAAGACCTGTAAGAAGGGTAAAAGGTTTGTCACTTACTTTAAGACCAGATTTAGATATACAATGACAGATCCAGGATCTGAATAGTATGATTCTAACCTTGATGCTATGGCACCTACAAGTGCATAGAGATTAGTGTTTTGATGTTTTCTGTTATTAAATCCTCACTGCAACACCCACGAAGGCATGATGTGTGGTTATAAATGGCTGGGCTCCAGACATTCTTTCAACTAAATCATGTGCCAGCTGTAAGAAATTTTTTTTTTAGGGGAGAACTAGTTACTTTATCAATTCGCCAGTTTCTCATCTGTAAAATGGAATTGAATTACAGTATGAATCCTGTGAGGAGACTGTGAGTCTTCAAAGGCTAACCAGCCATAAAGGAACCTAGTACTTTTCCCCATTTAATAAATGGGGAGGAAGGGAGACTTTCTGAGAGATTAAGTCACTTGCCAAAGATCCACGGCTGGTGAGTGTATTCCTTCTTGGACAGGGAGGAGGATGGGGAGTTGGGGCCTGCTGAAATGAAAGTAATTCACTCGATGGAAGTGTAAATTTGGACACCAAAGGCAATGAGCATCAGCCTCTAATGAAAATATGATTTAGTGGTTTGGTTTTAAACTAAACAGGTTACTGTGGTCACTCTAAATGAGTAGCATGACAAGACCAAAACATTTCTTTTGCTCGAATTTTCCAGCCTCCATATGTTGCAAGAAGAAAACCAGATGGCTCTTAAGCTGGGTGTCGGTAGAAATACTTATATACTCTAAGGTGGGGTTTGTTTTTTTTTAATGTTTCTTGGCATATAAAGTAAGTCATTGTTTTAAATAGAAAAATATTGATGATGTCATCAGAGGCCATTGAAGAGGCACTTACATCAAACTGATCCTGATGAACTGGGAGGAAATCAATAGATATTTTCCAAACAAGATGACATGCCTTTTTTTTAATTGGTTGTGCTTGGGGAGTGTGATATATAGTGTTCAGTGTAAAGCAAAAGTTAAATCTCACTGAGTTGGGAGTTGGAGATGGTTGTTTCTACATGCAGGCACTCTTGCATCCTCTTACCTGTCATTGATACTTAATAATAATGCCTGCCCATGTGTGCATTCATGCCCAGATAGAGCAAATTCATTGGTCTTGTTTTTAGCGTAATGACTATTGACATTATACCTGCTTCCCAGGTGATCAGAGCATGACCGGTGTGCACTTTGTCATGGCATTTGACATAGAGCGGTAGTCAAGGTATATCATCTGACTTCTTGTGGGATATTAATGCTTAGAGACAGGTGATTTATTAACAAAAGCAAATCATTCTGATTGTAGTAAGCTGAACTAAACTATAGGGATAAGCTCTTGCCATGGCATCTTGTTGAATCAGTTTTGGGGTTGGAAATAAGAACCTTAAGAGTAAGGCGCTTACCATGGTTTCTGTTCAAAACCTATGTATTATTTTCCTAATATTCAGCTTCCTAAAAACCAGGCCCTGATAAACCTAGAAAGGGTTTGTTGTTCCCAAGGATTTCACTTATCTAACCGCCTGTATTTATTGGTTCCATTCCTCAATATCCACATTGCTTGGGTAAATTTCCTTTGGGAGAAGTGGCTAAAATTCAGAGACCCGTATGAAATAAAATGAGTTAATTAGTTCTAAAATTTTCCTGGAATTTCAGCCCTGGAAGACCTAGAAATCAATTAGTCTTCCCTGCTGCAGAGGAAGAGAGGAGCTACAGCCATAGGACTAAACACAAGGGCTGAATATCAAACTAATTAAAAAAATTTTTTTTTTTTTTCAATTTTGTTTGGCCATAATATTTTTTGTTTAGAAGAGGTGGCCATAGTGAAAAGAGTAAAATATGCTTGACTTTCATTGAAATGTCTCTTTTGGAATAATCCTATTTCAGGAGAAAATGGTAAAGTGAGAAGAAAAGTGAGAGAGAGTTGAGGAAGGGAAGAGAACAGAGATGACAGGTGACAAGAATAACAAAAGCTCCCACACCTCCCAGCTAGTCCTCATCACCTGCAAATATTAGAGGCTTTGTCCTACCCAGCCACCCAGGAAGCTTTTCCAGGGGGCCAGGAGCTATGAAAACCATCAGCCCACAGTCAAACAGAAGCATCTGCTGTTTCAGCCTCCTCAACCTATCCCTTGGCATCTCTGGGGTGATGCATGATTGTATTCCCTCAGGAAGCAAAAATGCTTAAGGAGCCCCTGATGGCTGTGCAGAGTGAGAGGGCTGGAGTTCACATGCACGTGGGTGGCCAAGGGGAGTGGATGAGGTGGCTGAGTGAAAACCATGGCCAAAAGTGGGTGGGCTGGCAAGCAGGCTGGACTTGCTCCCACAGGCTCTCCTAAGAAAGTTCTCGAGGCCCTCTGCGGGGTCTCTGCACATGGAGCTCTTCCATTAGAAGATAAAGCAGCTGTCACGCTCTGGCCCAAACCCGTGTTTACTAATGAAGCCAACCGCTGGCTGAGATTTACAAGAGCGGGCCCTGGGGAGAGGCGCCTTCAGAGAACACACACCAACCCAGGCGGAATTTGGTGCATCACTCCCGCACTTATCCCTCTCCATCCATCAGTGTGACGTTTTTATGGATTTGTCTTCCCGGTCAGGAGTCAGCACTTTAGGGCAGCTGGGCTGCTCGAGCCTTCCCTCTGTTGGAGAAGGTTAGGGTGACCTCCTCCATTATTTACCACCCCTTTCCTCCTGAAGTTTTTTCCTGTTTGCTCCTGAGCTGGGCTGCAGATGAGATACCCCATTAGCTCTCGCTGTGAGGTGGGGCAGTCCAGCCAGGGCTCCTTTTAAGAGCGTCCTTTCGGTGATTGCTTCTCATTTTAGTATAATAGTCACCATTTCGAAGATTCTTTACTTACCCCATCCCCGAGAATGTACTGTCCATGGGCGCAGCATCCTGCCAAGGAGTGGTCAGGACAAAGCAGGCTCATCTCGGCCCAGAAAGTGACTTACCCCAGGCAACAGCTCTGTCACTGGATTATAGGTTGTTTTGGCATAATGACTTTATTAGCCTGTGAAGTTACTGGAATGTGTTTCACCATCTTGGGTAATAATAGCAATGATTAAAAACATGAAGTAATGAAGCAGTGGTAGCAATCGCGAACAGGGTAATAAGAGGAGAGCTGTCATTGCATCGCCCTTCTCATTACCACTAAGCGCTGTATGATTACGTCCACCTCTTCATCTGAACCCTGTCAGAGAGTACTAGCAATAGCCCACTTCACAATACAGTTAGGAAGCGGCTGAGGGCCCTGGGCATTTCAGTGACTCTACAACTACTATTCAGTCTTCAGTTTATTCTGGTTTTCAGACCCAGTACTATGACGTTTGTTTAGAGATTAAATGGCTGGCCGAAATCAAGAGTGATTTCACTCACTTTTTCATAGAATTCTGCCAGGGGAGGAGGGAGCGAATGATCATTGACCTGTTTCAAAGCCTGGAAAATGGACTCTCAGTATGAGATGGCCAAAGTCACCTGGATTTGGAGTCTGAGCAGAGTCTTGAATCTCTTATTCCTTTATGCTTTTACCCTGTATAAGTAGTTATTCTAGGAAATGTTCCCAGGTATTCCAAAGG
>JAJIBD010030397.1:0-20506 GCA_021461705.1 Cryptotis parvus
TAGACAAATCCCACTTCAAAAAAAGATTTCAGAGTATGTTTTATTAAATCATGAAATTCATGTCCTGCAAAATTTCTGCATAAATTGATTTGCAAATTCCACTGAAAATGTACAGATGGCAGCATAAATTACTACAATAAATCATTATTAAATAACTTAAATCTTTGTAATGACATAATACCTAATAACAAAAAGTAAGCAGAAGTGAACATTCAGATGGAAAGCAGTCTTTACTTAGGAAAACAAATTACAAAAACTTAACATGCCAACCTAAAATATGATTCAGTAACTAAACATGAAAATAAAATTCAAATAACTAGCACTTAAAACTTTGCGTAAAGTTTGCATTCACTAGCCATCAAAAACAAATTGTCTGACAAGGGGTTATGGACTCAGGTTTCTGACATAAACATTCCCACAGTCAGGGGAAGTCTTACAGATAAGGCTAACTGGAACATTTTCTGGACAATAAAAACCACACTCCAGTATCAATCCACAAACCCTATTTCCTTCTCTGCAGTGTCATAAATATATTTTTTAAAAGCCACTTCCACTACCACCTTCTCCTCATTTAGGAACCCTACCACCACTCCTATAAAATATACTTCTAAATATACATATGTTGAGTTAAATTTTTATACATGGCAAATGGATAGTTATAGTAGGTATCACTTGAAATGAATAACTCCAGAACATGCTTGCCTTAAGTAGTTCTCTCAGAAGTGCCATCTGTCGAAGTGCTGGCACTCGGCACTTGAGTGGCAACTCAACAACATAATTTTTCCAGTCAAGATCAGTTTCAGCAAAGCAACACAAGTCCCAAAGCGAGAGCCCTATCTCCAGCATTGATTGCTGCTTCTGCCCTTTAAGAAGTATGTTTTATTGTAATGACATGTTTTATTGTAATGGCACACTATTTTTGTTGCCCATTTGGGCCATATCTGACAATGCTCAGGGGAGTTACTCCTGGACTGCACTCACCAGACTTACTCCTGACGCTGCTCTGGGGACCATATGGTTTGCCGGGAATCCAACCTAAGTTGTCATGTGCCAGGCAACGCCGCCCTCGCTGCTGGACTATGACCTAGCCCTAAGAAGGGCACTATTAACTGACCCTTTGACAACAGAAAACCTGTCTAAGCTGAACTAATTCAAGCAGTTGGTCTGCAGACTATTTCACACACTGCCAGTGGGTAAAATCTTTGTTCAAGACACCAATACCCATTCATTTAATTTATATTTCAATTCTCAGGCACTATTCCTCCCAAAAAAAAATCTGTGTTGGATGTAATTGGTATACTTGGTTTTCTTATTTGACAGGTGGCAAAATTGTCTCTAAGTAGGAAAAGTCTCTGCTTTTTTCAACTTGCACCACAATATACAGGACTAATTCTGTAAAGCTTCCACTAACTCAACACACTTGCAAAATGACCTATTAGGTAAAAGTGTCAAGATTGTCTCTATTTTAGTCTAGATTCAAATAATGCGAAATGTTGGCGGGATTGCATTTTCCCTCTGTACTTTGTTTTACAATGACTTCACATTGTATGTGAAAAGAGACATCGACTGTTCAGTATGCTACAACTTTCTCACCTCAGTAATCATTAAATGCATCCCCCAGGAAGCTAAGGGAAGCCAGAGTTAGGCATTTCTCCCAGCTCAGGTCTCCTTCCTTCTCCCTCACTTCCAGTCCACTTGAAACTGTTGTTTGCATTTTCACTCATACCTCATCTCACGCAAATGAGATTCCTCTCATCACGCATAAAGGTAAACCATCTTGGCCTCAAACCTGACTAAACCAAATCAATAAACTAGTCAAGAATGCCTAATTCTATAAAGCTCTATGGGGGAGTGGAATAAATTTCTGAGAGTTACAGGAAACAACTCAAAATATTTCCAAATAGGACCAGAAAGATAGCACAGGGGGCTAAGGTGTGTGTCTTGCAAGCAGATAACATGATTCAATCCCTGGCACCCCAGGGAGTGTCCCTGAGAACCGCCACTAGTATCACTTGAGTACAGAGCCAGGGGAAAGACCTGCATCATCAGGTGTGGCCAAGAAAGAAAACTAATCCAAATAGACAAAAAATTCTAGAACAGGAAACAAGATCTGAGGAGGATCCTGAGGTAAAAGCAGCCAAGATGGAGAACATATCTAGATGGTACAAGAAAAGGAGGAGTGAATTTGGAAGACTAGAGCCAAAGTACACTGTGTGTATGTGGGTGAGTGTAAGTCCAGTTTACAAGACAAACCTTTCAGTTATAGGATATTCCTTATCTAGGGAAGTAATCAAAGTTACTTGGTCTCCAGCCTTTTGACTATTGCTGCAATGTATGTCATCAGTACAAACCATTTTGTCTGTTTTTCTTTAACTCCACAAATATACAACTGAACACAGCTCCCACATTTTCTTCCTCACCTCACATCCCAGTAGGTAGGATGTGTTTAGGCAATGCGGTCCAGTGCTTGTTAACCAGAGACCATACGGCACCCTGCAACCACAGATGACAGTCCCAAGAGGCCCAGGTAAAACCAGAGTAAAAGACAGAGGAGGCGACTCAGGATGCGGACAGAGAGGAAAGAAACAAGGTTGGAATAAGACTACAGTTTGAGGATGCTGGAGATGCACGTCTCCCAGACTTTATTTGCCACTTTATCGTTGATAGGCACTATATCCCACTCTACAGCAGAGATCCCACTGTTTCTATACTAATCTATTAAGCTGTCAACCCGTGACCTTCAGAACAATGTCTAATATGAATCTGAAACAGCACCTAACACATGCACGTAACTCCTCAAGTTTGGGGGCTGGAGAGCCATGGTAAGCTCATGGCCTTGCTCGTGGACAACACTAGCTTGGTTCTGGGCACCCAAGAGTCCTCTGAGCAGAACCAAGGAGTGATTCCTGAGCACAGCATCAGGAATATACCCTGAGGACAGTCTTCTGTGGCTGAGAAATCCGACCAAAAAAGAAAACCTCTTCAATTTTCTCCTCTTCCAGAATTACTCACCACAGTAAATGGTTCCAGTGGTTTTTGAGTACTTGGAAAGTAATTTTTCTCTTCTTCATAAATGGCACAAGGATTTTTTAATACTCCCTCCCTTTCCTAAATAGTGTTTCTGGGGCCAGAGTAATAATATAGGGCGTTTGCCTTCTTGCACGTGACAGAACCAGGTTCAATCCCCAGCATCCTATTATGGTTCCTGTAGCACCGCCAGTGTAATTCCTGAGTGCAGAGCCAGGAGGAACTCTGACCACTGCCAGGTGTGCCCCCAAAAAAAACCTAAATAGTATTTCCTCAAAAACACAGACATTCTTCATCCTTACTGTAACTTTAGGATCAGAGATATTATCTCTAGGGATCAAAGAAAGTTCTTTATCCACTTTTAACAATATAGAAAATATCAACACCACATAACAAATCAATTCAATAAGTAAAAATAAACTTCTAGAATTAACTCAAACACCTTTCGCTCCAGAAGATACACAAGCAGCCCTTTACTTTTGTGACTTTGATGAATAAACCAAAGTTCTGTCTCAACTTCTAGACACTTCCATTTTTTATTTACAAGCAAAAATCTGTTCATTCCTAAGTGTCTTTTCTTTCTGTTCTATGTGAACTAAGGAGATGTGTGTAAGCGTAATTATACTATTTCACTGATCTGACCCTTCCCATCCCCAGGAGCCCCATCTACTCCTCTGGCAATCTACATGAGTGCACAAATCCTTCTAGCTTTCCTTCTAGACCATCTCTGACTTATCTAGTCTTCATCTTCATGACTACCAATGTAGTAAGGAGAGAGTAGAAAGAGCCTCAATTTCACCATTATTTTTTTCTACAGTCCAACTAAGTCTTTAAGAGGGACCTACAAGATTGATCTCACCAACTTAACTATGTATGTTTTTGTATGTGTTTGTGTTTTAAGTATGTATGTTTTGTGAGTTTGTGTTTAAAAAGTGTGTATGTTTCGTAATGTGTTTGTGTTTGCAGAGGCATGTCCTCTACCACTGAGGCACCTCCCTACTCCAAGATTTATCTTTTGCCATTTATTCGTTGATACCAGATTTTCTATTTTCTTGTCATTCCAGCCCTAAGTCCTATTCAATTTACATTCCAGAACCTCCCTCTTCAAATATGGTTTCCATACATAAACTAGAAATCTCTGCTGCTCTGTTTTTGTTTGGGGAACCAGTACCCAGAGATACTGAGAAGTAACTCTAAACTCTGACATGCGGGAGTCAATAGCAGCTTAATGCTCAGGGGGAGCATGTAATGCCTGCAATCTTGGGCCTCCTTCATGCAAAGCATACACTTCCAACCAAGGTATCTTGTCTTATTTGGGGGGAGGGAATGGCAGGAGGGTTTGTGCCACATACAGTGAGGATAAAGGGCCATTCCTGGCTCTAATATTGGGTGTCACTCCCAACAGGTCAGGGTACCACACAGTGATTAAAGAAGAGTCAAGTCAGATGCAAGGTAATCACCTTAACTCTTGTATATATCTCTCTGGCCCTCTAGAGTAGTTATCAGCATCCTATAATTCCGCTTCCTACAGTGGTAGTAATTCTACTCAGCACTTGTAATTATTTTATTTTTATCTTCCTTAGAGGTCAATAAACACTGTAATGGTAAAAGATTTTTGCAGCTATATCCCAAGTTACTAGCAAGAAAAATCTCAGAAAGAATTTTTTTTTTTTTGCTTTTGGGTCACACCCGGCGATGCTCAGGGTTTCTCCTTGCTCTGCACTCAGGAATTACTCCTGGCGTGCTCGGGGACCATATGGGATGCCGGGATCGAACCCGCGGCGGCACAGGCCGGCTGCATGCAAGGCAAACGCCCTACCCGCTAGGATATCGCTCTGGCCCTCAGAAAGAATTTCTGATCAAATATCCCAACTTCTTTGGAGAGGGAAAAAATCACTTCAAAAAGCCATTTATATAGGTTCACATATTTTATTACATATCCTATGTTCTTAAATCTCATAATGTATAACATTCATCTATTGTATTACATAGCCTATGTTCTGAAATCTCATAATGCATATCATAGTTGGTCATTTTATGCCTAATTACAGAGAAAGCGTGAAGTGAAGACTAAAATTCCCCAACACCATTGCTCTTTAGCTATTTAGCTAGTGTCCAGTTTATCCAAAAGACCAAGGTGGGTTCATTTAGGTAGTAGAATGTGAAGCTAACAATCACTGGGCAAATTCTTGGAAAATGCCTAACAAAACCTGTCATAGAAATGTAAACTGTATTGTCAAAGGCTTGCAGATACTCCAGGTCTGACCCATGTGCTTACATTCCTCGTTTCTTCAACCTCTTTCTCAAAAAATATAACAGTAATCAGAACACATCTTAACTGTATACTTGTAAATGTTTTTAGTGTTTATTGAATGCCTACTATATTTTTGGTACATTGAACACTGGAGAAATCATAGTTGAAAGTTAACTTTATTATTTAAAAAGCAAATTACATTGTACCAACTGATAAGCATACAAGAAAGTCTTATAAATTAATTTACATGCTACCAAATAGATTTTTTGTTAGCACTTATTATGCTTATAAGTTTTGCAACCAATTACAAACACAAGTCAGGAGTATTCATTCTGTATGCTTGATAAGAAACTACCACTACCTTACTATCTTAAAACAACTAATCTTTTAAATTTTGTTTGACGGGTTTAAAACACATCTTACTAAACTAAAAACAAAATGCTAAGAAGGTTGTATTCCTTTTCAGAAGGTCTTGGAGACAATCTGTTTCCTTCCTTTTTCTACTTCTCTATGACATCTGTGATTCTTTTCTGCAGTTACTACATCTTCAAAGATAAAAAAAAGCTGTATCTGTCTTCCTATGTTTTCAATCACATCTTTTTTTTTTTTTTCCTTTTTTGGGTCACACTAGCAATGCTCAGGGGTTACTCCTGGCTCTACACTCAGGAATTACTCTGGCAGTGCTTGGGGGGAATCCATGGAAGACCGAGGATCGAACCCGGGCCAGCATGGGCCGGCTGCGTGCAAGGCAAACGCCCTACCCGTTGGACTATTGCTCTGGCCCCCTTCAATCACATATCTTACACGAGCAAGAAACCTAAGAACATATATGTCTTTTAAGAGCTTGGGAGACCATTATTCTATTATTTTGCAAGCACAGCTTGCAAATATTTAGGTTTTGTATTCCACCTGAAGTTTAACAGTATTTTAATTACCCAATAAGTGAATATGTTCATTTAAATATAGATATGCCACAAAGTATCAGCTGACATGTTCAAACTTTTGAAATTTTTCTGGGCTGGAGAGAACACAGGAGTTGCGGTGGTTTCCCTTGCATGAGGCCAACACTGAGGTTTAAACACAAGGTTTAATTCCCCAGCCATATGCTCTCCCAGGCAACAGGAGTGTTCACGCCTAAGCACAGAGCAAGGAGTTGTCCTTGAGTATATGACCAGGTGCATCCCCAAACCACCTCATCCCCACCAAAGAAGAGAAAACTAATTATTTGGAAATACTACTTTGCTTATATTCACAGATGCATCGATCAAATAAATCTCATTTGAAATTACTACTTAAATCAACTTTCGACACAGGTACACCGGCAGAGCAGAAACCAGCTTTCCCCATTGCGGCGCGACCGCTGACGCGCCACGCGATTCTCCTCAAATTACTGTAACTATTCTACCCACCCTCTGAGAGGCCCCAAAGTAATGAGAATATAGCACCGCATGGCAGAGCCTGCAAGCTGTCCGATGCGTGTTCGATAGTGGGCAAATCTAGTAACAGAAATGTTTGTTTTCCTGACCCGAAAAGAGCCCTTAATATGGCAGCAGTAAGATCAACCAGATGCCATTGGGCTACATTGGCACGTGATAGGGTCCAATGGAAATGTCACTTGGCGCCCACTCGAAGCAAATCGATGAATAATGGGATTCAAGTGATCAAGTGAAGTGATCAACTTTCATTTGAATTGGCAAAGTACTAGAGAATCAAGTATACAAACAGAGATCCCTAAGAAAGCTTGTTGGGATTTTACATTTATAAATTCAAGAAACCAATTCATTTAAGTGGGTTGTACAATGCAACTTCAGAATAGCCTCCAGTTCATACCAAAAAAAGCAATAAAACAAATGTATTACAGGTTAGCACTGCAACAGCTGGTTATAACTGCATATGTCTATAGTAAGTTATGATTTTCATATAAAACTTTAATAATAATTTGAATAAAAGACCCATTAACTGCTTTTAATTTTACATACTACTTGGTTATGAGAAGGGTTTTCTCAAAAGGACCACACCTTGTATAAAACTTGTTTTATACAGAGAAAGTATGTGTTCTGTAGAGATATTGGAGAGGATTTTAATGGCAAAGTATAGTTATTTTTAAGACTTCAGGGACAGAAAAACAGCCAAATAGATTTTCCTTTTACCTCTGAAACCTTATTTCGATAGAACAAAAAATTTCAAACTGAAAAATTACCAGCAACAATGTGAATCAGCATTAATGCCTGTCACAATACACAGGGAAAAGAATACTCAACACCGCGGAAACCAAAACTTCAGGAGAACAACTATTCTTAACTGTGCCATTTATAGCTCAGTTTTGTTGTTATAGTTTCCATTTGCAAAAGCACTGCAAAATCACACTGAAAATTAGAAGTATTTTAATATCACAAACAGCTCAATTTTCAGAAAAAGAATCCCTTTGTTTTCTAAATTTTGCTACAATAAAAATATATTATTTTGATAAGAAAAATCTGTAATGCTACCTCCATCAAAGGGAGGCGTAAAGAGGAGAACATCCAAACAAAACTCATGGAATTATAGCTGCGTATGTTCATCTTCACACACAAAGCCAGGGAAGGGGCCGAAGACACGTCTTGCCAGGCTAGAGGGCATGCTTTGTGTGCCACAGGGCTTAGCGACCGTCCCTGGCGCTGAGTGTTCCCTAAGCACCACTGTAAGTGATCCAGAGAACCAAACCAGAAGCTGACCAATAATCCAACTGGGAGAAAATCACAAGGTGAAAGCAACAATATAATTTGTGCAAGATGATTGGGCCCCCAACAGAGAACTGAAGTTGCTTAGTAGAATTTCACTATTCCTATTGTGGCCTAGAGATAGTATACGCTTATAGGGCGCTTTCCTTGCAGGCCGCCAACTAAGGTTCCATACTGGGCATCCCATATGGGTTATTGAGTATTATCAGAGTAATTTCTGAGTGCAGAGGCAGGAGTGGGCATCCCTAGAGGTATGCTCAGCTCACTCTAGGCATGCTCACTCTAGAGGCACCACTGAGCATCCCTTGTATGGCCCAAAAACTTTAGTTAGTTCATTAGTGGGTTAGATAATTAGTTTTTTGGGTCACACCTGGTGATACTCAGGGGTTATTCCTGGCTCTGCACTCATTACTTCAGGCTGGGAGCATATGATTACTTCAGGCTGGGGGCATATGATTGCCAGGGATCGAACCCAGGCCACCTGTGTACAAGGCAAACCCTGCCAGCTGTACTATCACTCAGCCCCTGGCCCAAAACCTTAAAAAGAAAAATGTGCTGCTGGCTGAAAATAACAAAGATGTTAAATAATTTCAACAGCCCTGGCTAAAATCACTTGATCACTTGTCATCCCGTTATTCATTGATTTGCTCGAGCGGGCACCAGAAACATTTCCATTTGATCCTATCACATACCAGTGTAGCCCAATGGCATCTGGCTGCTTCAGGAATACGAAGAGTCTCCCCATATGAGATGGGTAGGGGTATTAATTAACCTCATCGTGGCAATCATCTCTCAGTATGTGCATCGAATAATAATTCTGAATATCATAAACAAATCAATATCTACTATATGGAAAAGCTTGAAAAACTGACATAAAAGTTTTTGGAGTTTAGAATCACACACTCAAAAGAAATAAATTTAGATACTAGATTAATTTTGGGTCCTCCAAAACTCAAGCACATTTTATAAAATCTTATTTTCTAGAATTTAATGGGAATAGAAAAGCTGGGTTAGAGAAGAAAAAAAATATGAAAAACACTTCTCAGGAGAAAAAATTGGAAACAGACTAACACAAGATAAATCCAATTTATCAACTACAGAAATAAAAATAAAAGGAACCTCCTGATAACCACAGAACTACCAATTTCTACCTTCAATTCATTCCCAATGAACCCCATTCTAGAGAATCTCCAGAATTAAATTTGAATACTCAAAGAAATACAGAAAAATCATCATCAGACTTATAAGTAGATTACAGAGAATGAAATTATGTTTGATCTCTAAAATGAGTAAAATTGTTATCATGAAATTTGAAGA
The DNA here is from genome assembly GCA_021461705.1 of Cryptotis parvus. Classification (NCBI taxonomy): domain Eukaryota; kingdom Metazoa; phylum Chordata; class Mammalia; order Eulipotyphla; family Soricidae; genus Cryptotis; species Cryptotis parvus. The sequence goes on from JAJIBD010030397.1 coordinate 9,319, forward strand.
GGGGTTGAATAAAAGGAAAAAATAGAGTGGAAAAGAATGTCTTCAAAATAAGCAGGAACACTGAACAAAAATATTGGTTAGCCCCTGATCAACACAATGCATTTTCACATATGGTTATAAAAAATATACACATATTTCAAATGTAAAGGCAGTATTAGCTGGTTAGTTTCTCAGGTTGTGGATACAGTTCGGGGTCAGAGGGAAGGTATGTAAGCAAGGCGAGGAGCTCAGTTCAATACCTGCTACCACAGGCCACTGCCCCTTGGCCCCAAGCACCCCCTTCACAGAAACCTAGTGGCCACTTGAGCACTGCTGGCTGTGGCCGTGGTGTCTAAAATCTCTGAAACCAAGAAACACTATAACATTGCTCGTTCTTGGGCCATACCTGGCAGTGCTCAGGGCTTATTCCTGCCACTGTGCTCAGGGATGACTAATGGCAGTGCCTGAGGGCCATATGAGATTCCCTGCCACTGTGCTCAGGGATGACTAATGGCAGTGCCTGAGGGCCATATGTGATTCCAGGGATTGGACCAGTTTCAGCAGCAAAGAAGCAACAGTACATCAGGTAGAGCATTTGCCTTGCATGTGGTGAACACGGATTCAATCCCTGGCACCCCATATAATCCCTCGAGCGAGCACCACCAGGAGCAATTCCTGAGTGCAGAGGCAGGAGCACCCCTGAGCAGAGCTGGTGTAACACAAAATGCGAAGCAAAAAAAAAGTATATCTCCTTCTGAAACGTCAAATATTAAGCACATAAGGCATAAGCAAGTATTCAGAATGAAATCCAATTGATATAAGGAATATAATCACTGTCTTCCGTTCATCATCGATTTGCTCGGCCGGACCCCAGTAACATCTCCATATGTCCTGTCTCATGCTAGCAGAGCCCAAGGGCATCTGCTTGCTCCAGGAACATAAAGAGCCTCAATCCATTCGGACGAGGTCTATAATTGTTACTGGTATTTGCCATATCAAATACAACACGGGTAAGCTTGCCAGGCTCTGCCATCGCGGCAGAGCCTGGCAAGGAATATAATTATCTTACAAAAGAAAGCCTTTGAAGAGTACCCTAAAACAAAAATCTTTTCCCGAGCTTCAACATTTATTCCATTTACCTACAATCTACTTTAAAACTCTGGAAGGTATATTCTACAGAAAGGGGTGAGGAACATCAGGACAGGCACCGAAAAAATAGCATTATAGATGGTTTAGTTCCTAGGAACAGAAGCAAAAGCTAGAAGACCTCGACTCCCTTCCATTTGCCTCATAAACATTCCTTTTCAGTTTTATGTACTTGGTTTTTTTTTCTGTTTCGCTACCCAAACTAATAGAGGTAGGAAGAAATAATCCAGTCTAAAGAGTGGTGAAGTACATAATCTGATCTCTTGTGCTGTCCGCTGCCAACTACTGAATCTGGAAGACTGGCCTGAGACTCGACTATTTAGCATTTAAAAAAGGCCTCCATGTAGATTATGGCACTGTAATAAAATAATAGTAATGATAATAATGAAGATGTCATGCATCTACTGCCTTATACCTTACTTAAAGTGCTTTAATGACTTTAATGGATTGTAGCATCCCTATGAGATCAAAGGCAGATAGTATCACTTCCAGTCCACATAATAGGAAATCAAGGAAAGAAGGTTAAGTAACTTGACCAAGCCACTCTCATCAATACAGAATTCTGGTAACCATTGAAGGGGCTGTGAGTCCCTTTGCTACTTAAACGGCTAGTCACTGAGCTAAACCTGCAGTCTAACCCAAACGGCTCGGGTTTGGGTGGGGGTGGGAAAACGATGGCGGCCCTGCTTGAGAAAGACATTACCTTACACTTAATATTAGGTACGTCCAAAGGGCTCCGGGAGCCTATCAGGAGATAAACTGATTTTCATAAAAGCAATTTTCTCTCCTTCAGTTTTTAAGGTTCTGTGTCCCATGTTCGCAAATGGCAAAGGGTCTTCAAATACGGCTGACCAGATGTGAAGTTAGAGAACAAACTAAATATATACAATGAAGAAAATAGGAAGAAGACATATATCAACAGGGTCTCCTTCAGGCATGTGTCAAATGGGAAAAAAAATGCAGAGCTTGTTACTTCCAGATGATAAAAATCTAACCTTCGTACATCCCATTAAATCTGTTAAAGATGAACACCACACACCCAAGCAAAGAATGCTCCAACAACCCTGTCACAGATGGAAGCTACATCTTTAGCCATTACAAAAGCCCAAAGTCTTAAAACTACAGTTAGACATACCAAGATCACGTTCTATTTGTGCACAACATGCTGTTCTACCATAAAAACCGTAGCACTCCCTCTACAAAGGAGAAAAAAAAAGAACCCTAATCCTAACATGAAAACTCTTTACTACTTATTTATTTGGGTTACCAACTATGTGATCAGAATTAAATTAAAGCTGGGATTGGTTCCTAATAAAAGTTAACCTTGATCTCTTTTCCACCCACACAAAAGTGACTCTGTTTAGAAACATTCCATTTTTTGGCCCCAACCAATTCTTGGGGTGTGTACCTAGCTCACTGCCAGTAATTGCTTCCCATACAATACCCGGTTTTAAGACATGTTTGCATACTTATAATGATGCTTTACATTTATATTACATTTAAAACCAGAGCAAGGCTTACAGCTGCTCTGATTTTCTATACTAAGCAGTCACTAGGAAAAGGAAAAGATAACCTCAATTACATTTGTATTTTCATCTCTCCTGCTCTCTGAACTTCCGGTATCCTGAGCTTTTTAAAAAAACCTGAACATAAACTCATTCCTCTGGGATGAAACCTAAATCCTGTGTCTAGAAACCATGAGAATATATTCCTCTAGTTAATCTAAAGTCAGTACCACCTAGATCTGTATACCATAATTTGCAAACTTGGTCCCTTGCACGCAGCTGACCCAGGTTCATTCCACAGTACACCACAAGGTCCTGGGGGCCCTGCCAAAAGTGATCCCTGAGCACAGAGCCAGGAGTAAGCCCTAAACAGCACCTCTAGGTGTGGCCTCAAGTTCTCTCCCCTCAAAAGCTAAAGTACTAATACAAGTGTGGCTCATATTTTCTATCTTAAAATTAGTAATATATTTTAATAAAACCTTATTTTACTAATATAAAATTGCCCAAGTTGGCATTACCTTTTGTCTATGGAAGGTAGTGCCAGAGATATAATCCAGTGCGTATGGTGCTTGCCTTGACAGAATCAGGTTCAATTCCGGCACACATATGCCCCCCCCCCACACACACACACTACCAGGAGTGACACCTGAACATAGACTCCAGAGTGAGCCCTGAAAACAGCTGGATATTGCCCTAAAACTACGTAAAAAAAAGAAACTTTTCTCCACTTTGAAAGAAACATTTCAATACTGATATCTGAATTTTATAAGTTTAATTTATTCCTCATTGGCAAGTGATTTAAGAAACTAATGTTCACATTTTCCTTTCACAGATATGCTTATGGTCAAGAAAAAAAATTCAAAATTCTTCCCAAAATGCAGAGAGAGAGAGAGAGAGAGAGAGAGAGAGAGAGAGAGAGGAAGGGAGGGGAGTGGATGGGAGGAAGAGGGCAAAGAGAAAGAAAAGAGAAATGTATATAACTGAGTTTTGGAGAGTATTGAGATCTTTTTTAAATTATTTTGAATTCTGTAGTTTACGATACCGTTAACCATGGTTTCTCACACATGTGACTCCATTACCACACCCAGTACCAGAGAACCCAAATCCCTCACATGGATGCCCACAGCCCTCCTTTTCAGCTCTCTCCCCCTCCATTCAATCATGTGGATCAATTCAATACTTGGTGAAAGGTATTCTCTCATCTTAGTTCTTAATTTAAATAAAAATAGGAATTCTTTGAAGTTAAAGAGGGAAAGAAGCTAAGGATTATTTTTATCCTCTTCTGAATACCAGTATTATTTCTCTTATTCTTAATTATTATTTGTTTGAAACTGAATCACCATGAAATACAGTTACAAAGCTGCTCATGTTTTGGGTTCAGGCATGCAATGCTCCAACACCCATTCCTCCAACAATGGACATTTCCCACCACCAATGTGCCCAGTTTCACAGCCATCACGGCCTCCAGTCCGCCTCTACGGCAGGTACTTTTCCTCTCCCGCCTCCCTCTTCACCCTCCCCTCTTCTTGGGCATTATGATTTGCAATACAGATCCTGAGAGCTTATCGCGTTTGTTCCTTCATCTATTTTCAGCGCACAGCTCTTCTCCAGAAGGATGGTTTCCAACCATCACTGTCACAGTGTTCCCTTCTCTGTCCCAGCTGTCTTCTCTCCCTGCATCTGAGGCGGACTTCCCACCATGGACCAATCACCCTACCCCTTGTTTCTACTGCCCTTGGGTATTAGCCTATACTGTGTTCTTTTACAACGTGACCACAAGGGACTGCAGACAGTCTGTGTCTGACCCTCTCCTTCCGACTCATTTCACTCAGTATGATACCTTCCATGCCCATTCATTTATAAGTAATTTCAAGACTTTGTTTTTCATCATATATATATATATAAATCTTATTAGGTAAAACCCTTTCAAATGGTACTCCAGTATCACAAGGTGATTTTATAAAATCAAAAATAAAACTTGATGAAGCTGTTAGGAAAAATGAAGTTATAAAATTTGCCTATAAATAGATGGACATGGAGAAGATTATGTTGAGTGAAATTAGCCAGAAGGAGAGAGAGACAGGATACAGAATGACTGCATTTATCTGCATAACATAAATATATATGTACATATTATGATACCAATATCCAAGGTCAAGTGAAACATATATCAGGAAGTCTTGTCAAAGGTGGAAATTATCACAAATGTGTGGGAGTCAGAGGCTAGGTAAGACAGAAAATGGAACAGTGTGCTAACAATTGTCGAGGGTACTAATGCCAACCTAGAACTGAGCATTAAATAGAGGCAAAAAGATACACATGACAACCCTTTAATGTATGTTCTGTAATCCATAGTCTGGAGGGGAAGGAAAAGAGAAAGAGAGAGAAAGGAAAGAAATAAAGAGCCTGCCATGGAGGAGGGCTGGGGGAGGGGAGGGAACCGGGGCGTTGGTGGTGGGAGATGGGCACTGGTGGAGGGACGGGTGCTGGAACACTGTATGACCAAAACCCAAATATGAACTTTTTAATTGTATATCTTTGAAATTGTAAAAATAAAAAATTTTAAAAAATAGAAATAAAAAAAATAAAATCAGAAAAAAAATAAAATAAAACTTGATTGTACTTTATTGTTTATGTTCCCTACAATGTAATAACAATTTAGACACACATAGGGGCCAGAGACAGTACAGTTGTTAAGTTGCTTGCCTGGCATGAGGTTCAACCTAATTTCAATGCCTGGCATTCCATGTGGTACCCTAAACCCTGCCAGGAGTGAAATGTGAGCACAGAACAAGGAGGAAAGCCTACGTTCAGCAGGATGTGAACCTGCCAAAAGTAAATAAATAAAAGCACATAGATTTTAGATCTATTCTTAAACAGCTAAACTTCATCTGTGGAATAAAATGAATGCTTAACTTTGCTTTCAATCTAATCTAAAATGGTATTTCTCAACGTTATTTGAATATTACTAAGCTTTTAATTATTAATATTCTAGTCGAAGTAGTCTTTGAAAAGAAAATCTTTAGAAAGACTGAAATATGTTCATGTACTGAAATGCAGGGTCAGAGAATTACCACCTGGCCCTAAAAACATAAATTTAGTTTTTAAGTAAACACCAAAACTCTTCTGGTGAAAGTAACAGGTTTTTTCCCATTGGCTATAATCATTCATAAATGATGCCTAATTAAAGCTGGGAATGAAACTGTATATTAAGCTCTGTGTCAAGTCAAAAAATTTACTTTTTAGCACAACAGGGCATACTCATAATTTCTTAATGTGTCCTGTTAGGTCTACATATTAGAAGAGATGCAAACGATATCACTTTTCAACCTTAACTGTGAATTTTTTTTTATTTTTGAAGGTTTCTGTCCCAACTTTAATGTTCTTTTAATGTATTTTTCCTGTGCAATGTATCATATTTATCTCTGTAGCCATCCATCACTATTTTCTTTAATTGAGGTTAATTTCTTTCAACTTGGGGAAGGTGGGAGAAATGAGGGGAATTCTCATTCTACAGCTCTGAGCACAGAGGGCATTCACAGCTGCTGGTTTTTTCACCGTGAAGCCTGATTTTAAGGATGCTTAAATTTCTCAAATTCACCCTATTGCCCTCCAATCTGGACCTAGACCAATAATCTACAGGGATGAAAACCCAGTTCCCACCCAGAACCACTTAATGAAAAATTTCTATCTAACTAAAATCCCTCCAGCTGCAACCTAAGTCCTTTTGTTTATTTTCACTCAAATGGCTAACAGCTGGCACTAACTCCAAGTAAGATTACTTCATGTGTTTGCAAACAGTGATTAACTTATACCTTGGTCTTTACTTCTCCAGGCCACAAAAAAAAAAAAATCAGTGCGTTTTCCAAATCTTTTAAATGTTTTCTACATTTTCTTCTGGGCTCTAAAGTCACTGCAGTTTGGAATCAGTGAGTGGGAAGGAATGAGCGAAATGCATGGTGGAGGGTGGGAGAGGGTCCCCCTTCTGCTCACATTGGAGTCCGGCATTTCCGAGATAGGTAGTGGCAGAAGGCTGCACGGGAGGGTGCCACCCTACAAACCATGCTTGGCAAAGCCACCGAGCCTACCTCTGTGTCCATCCCCACCCCTACCAGCTTTACAGAGTGAACAAGGAGAGAGGCTGAGAAGCATGAGCCTGAGGAATTGTAAAAGTGAGTCATAAAAAAGACAAAAGCTCAGCAAAGGGTTTTATTTTGACATGCAAGAGTATTTCACTCCCTGACATTTATGTAGCACAGCTGACCTAGGCATCCCTTAAGTGTGTACGTACTTCATTTCTTTTTTTTTTTTTTTTTTTTTTTTGCTTTTTGGGTCACACCCAGCGATGCTCAGGGGTTACTCCTGGCTCTGCACTCAGGAATTACTCCTGGCGGTGCTCGGGTGACCATATGGGATGCGGGGATCGAACCGGGCGGCATGGGCCGGCGGCGTGCAAGGCAAACTACTTACCCGCTGGGCTATCGCTCCGGCCCCACGTACTTCATTTCTAAGCAGCATGTGGAACAGTTTTGGAAAGCGAGAAGGGCTGAATTCCACTGCAAAGTACAGCCCAAGCGGCGTGCAGGAGGCACCCCTTTATCTTATAAAGCCAGAAGTAACAGTTTGACTTATTTTTTTTTAATTTCAGTGCCAGGTATCAAACCCTGGCTCTCACATGCAAGGCATGCTCTCCCCTACCACAAAACCCGCATCATTGTTGGATTTCACCTCAAGCTCCCATTGTCTAACTTTCAACAGGCATGCAGTGAGTAAGAATTTACTGAGAATTGAAGGTAGGGGCACTTCCTGGTTGAAGTAGTCCTTAGCAGCTCTGGGGCACACAAAGAAACGTATTCTGGGCTCTAAGGGCAAGCAGCCTATCAAAAGATATGGGAACCGAAAGGAGCAAATACCCACACACGCTAATGAAGTGAACAAGGGAGGATTTATATATGAAGCTGAGCCATTCAAGACATCAATGCTGAGGGCACTGACACGTAGCAGAGTCAATCTATAGACGTGAGAGAGAGGAGATCCGAAACCAAATGCGACACAGAGGAGGAAATCTGAGGGTCTTATATAATCCTCTAGAAGTTCAGATATTATTTATATAGTATAAATTCATTTTTGCTACTGTATTACTATAACTTGGCTACTATCAAACATATGCAAGTGTGCACATAGATTTCCTCTGCTCTCATAAAGTATAATATTCATACTACCATTAATTAGTATGAGCAAAATTTAGCACATCGGGCCCGTAAAAAATAACAAAAACAGGAATATTATTCTACTTTCAAGAATCAGAAGAAACCCAGAGTAAAATAAATCTCCTGTGAACTATCCACAAACTTCAATAATTATCAGTATATGGGCAAGCTTTGTTCCACCTCTCTTCCCGAAAACTCCCTTTATATTCTTCATCCACAGGATAATTTTTAATTAAAGTAAAACATGCTATGGTTTCGTTTAAAAAAAAAGTTCAGGAGCTATCAAAACATCTTAATACCTGACAAGATCCAGACACAATTTTTTTTTTTTTGCTTTTTGGGTCACACCAGCGATGCTCAGGGGGTTTCTCCTGGCTCTGCACTCAGGGAATCACTCCTGGCGTGCTCAGGGGACCATATGGGATGCCGGGGTCGAACCCAGGCCAGCATGAGCAGGCCGCGTGCAAGGCAAACGCCCTACCCGCTGGACTGTCCTCCGGCCCCCTAAGATACATGTTTATAAAGAGTACAAGTGGAGGGCAAGAGTTGAATAAAGATGGTTAAGTGGTTCAGGGTGAAGAGGCAACAAAAGTCTACACCAAGCAGTGAAGATGAAAGTATGATGAGAATGAGGTATGTTGAGGAATCTTTCCCAAAATATGTATTTCTTCCCAGAAAAGGGATGTCCGATATAGTCGGCTGCAGGGGTTTATTTAAGAGAAATTAAGATTGTTTTAGTTTGGATGAAGACAGAGGGAAATGTAGGTAACAATTTAAAAAGTGAGAAATGCAAAATTGGAGGAGACAGCTTTAATATCCAGCTGAACAGATCAATTAGACACATAAGAAGATTAAATGAATGTTAAAAACAAGAAGGGAAAATAAAAGAGCTCGAGAAGAGAATGGTGAGGAGTGGGTGATTATAAATTTATTAAATATTTTCAAACCGAATTATACTGTGCATAGGTAATATAGTCCCAATCATGAAACTTTTCAGTTTAGAAAGAAAAGCATGTGTGACACAAATATAAATATAAAATTGTACTTTAAAGTACTATTTCAAGAAAGAAATAACAAAACTATGAAGAATGCAGTAAAACAAAGGATTAAGTATAAAATGGATTAGAAATTGAAGAAAAGAAAGCAAAGCATGTAAATGTAAAAACCCAAGAACTGGTAGAGAAAACAGCTGAAAAATAGCAAAGGGGCTGAAGAAATACTATAGCAGCTAAGTCACTTGCCTGGCACACAGCTGAGCCATGCACAATGCCTGGTACCACATATGGTCCCTGAGCATGAGCTGGGAGGAAGCCTGAGCACTGTGAATGTGCTCCCAGAAAAAAAATGAGTAAAAGGTGTCTGCATCCAGTCACTATAAAAGAAAGACATTTCCTTGGCGTTACTGACAAGCAATGCTGAAAATTCAGGTCCTGTCTTAAAAAGTCAAAATTACATCTCGGTATGGTTGAAACATGCATCACAAAAGTTAGCTTTCTCTAGTATCTTGTCATGCCCACGCACCTTCAGGTTTCAGGACAGGACAGGATTCCTATCTACTTCCCAACTGCTGAAGAGTCATGGAGAGCGCACGGACCGGCACATAGATGTCCAAACACACTCTCTCATTTGTTTTTCACAATACCATCCTCCCTCATGGACAAAAGCAGCTCCGTCGGGAAAAGGACCCCGAGAGTCACCTGCTAAGAGGTGGTAGAGTCAAGGAGAGGCACCCAAGGACTGCTAGTTACTACTTGGGGCACAGAGCCAAGTCTAAGGTAGAAGAAGCTTAGCCCACTAGGAAATGGCACCAAAAACACTAAGAGTTACTGGGAGGGTTTTCAGATCCAATTAATAAGAGTCTTGGATCTAACCCTACAGAATTCCCTCGTCTGAAAAAATGAAGAAAATTCATGCCTTCGTCTATACTGGCTTAATGTGAAGAACAAACAGTGAGGGGTGAGAGTGCACACAGAAGCCCGGCACAGAATAAGCACTGGATTCAGAGCAAGACCTGCCAACTCTTTACCCATCCATGTGTCTGGAGGGCCAGGGCCAGAGAGATTTGCCTACTATTCTCTCATATCCCGGAGTTCTGATGTTCAGAGCACCTGCACCTTCAGAATTTTCTGCTATAAATACTGACCTCAATTCCAGACTCGAAGAAAATTCCTGCAACTGAGGCCTCAGACCAACTACACAAACGCTTGAAGGAGGGCTCCAGACACCACATACATGCTGACCACGTTTCTGTTCAACGACGTGGAACCACATGCATGTTAAGCTCAGAAACCATGGTGAGCCAAATGTCAGTTCATTCCTTCCCACAGCACTTTAGTAACAGGGGTACCTACAGAATACCATAGTCCAACGCTTATCTGAAAGGCACAGTCCAGAGTGCAGAAGGCGAGACTGGTCATTGAAATAAAGGAGAGCTGACAGTGATTATCCATGTGTTGCTGGTCTCAGACAGGGGTCAATCCTCTATAATCAAACTTAAGATGACTTGCTCTCTTCCAATTTTGTATGACTGGAACGGTGGTAATAAACTTCTCCCAAGTTCATCTATTCTTGAAACTAGGTCTTCTCTCAATGATCCACTGGCAGGAAACACTCCCAGATCACGAAGACCAGACAATTCAGACACCTCTGAATCCACTTAAACTCTGCTCAAAGTGCTCATCTGACAGGCACCTGAAGCAGGAGAAAAGCCACCCTTGGAATGAGCCACATGACTCCTGGAGCAACGGCCTCCATGCACGAAGCTCACACAGTGACCAAGGTAGCCAAGAGCTTGCAGACTGCTTTCACTTGAGCCATTCTGACATAAGAGCACCTTCTATTTTTCCAAAACCTACTGCCAACACACATAAATTATTTTCTGGGAGCAGAGCAATAGCACAACACGTAAGGTGCTTATCTTTCATGCAGCAACACTGGTTTTGCTCTCCGGCACTCAATACGGTCCCCCAAGCATTGCCAGGACTGTCTCCTGCCTCCAGTGCCAGGGAGTATCCTCTGAGCACTGCCAGGTGTGACTAAAAAATACAAGAAAAAATTATTTTCCAATCACTTAGGGGGAACATGTTGTATCTGTCCAAGAGGTGGCACTGATTCTAACAAGGTATGAATAAAGGTGTCAATTAGGAGAGAGTTGTTTATATTAACCGACAAGGTTTTAATTAGAAGTTACTTGTATTAACAGAAATAATACATTTTTCAAAAAGCTAACCAGGATAGTGTGTTCTTGGGTTTCTGCAATCAAAACCAACCCTAATTATCTGCTACTCCCCAAAGGTCATTAAACACTGTTACAAGTACCCAAGGTTTAGGCACAGGATGTGTGTTCAT